>PVKA01002833.1:0-118568 GCA_004027165.1 Ctenomys sociabilis
GCACATACTTGCAACCCCAGCATTTGGGAGGCTTAGGCTGTAGGACTGTGAGTGAAGGCCAGAAGGCAAGCCAGAACTACCTGTGGAAACTTTATATTAAAAAAAGAAAGGAAGGAAGAAGGAAGGAAGGAAGGAAGGAAGGAAGGAAGGAAGGAAGGAAGGAAGGCAGGCAGGCAGGCAGGCAGGCAGGCAGGCAAGGCAAGGCAAGGCAAGGCAAGGTGGCAAGAAAGAAGGAAAGAGAAAGAGGAAGGAAAAAGAACAAGGCAAGGGAGGGAAAGAGAGGTCACCTAGGATGTGCTGCCAAGAGGTCAGGTCTGAGGGCAGGGTGCCCTGGGTGAGGAGGGCATGGGGAGGACAGACTCCAAGCTCTTGGAAGAAGCTGTCTCTGAAAGGTGCAGAAAGTAAACAGGAGACTTCTGTTGTTTTGAATATTTTCATTTACTAATGGGAATGATCCAGTTATTATTAAATTCAGTTATGCTGTTCATGAGTGAATTGAGGATTTCTTGAGGTATAACAATATAAAAGAGAACTCTGAAAGGAATTAAGGGTCTTAAAAAAAAAAAAAAAAAAAAAGGATTACTTAGACCTATAGGCACATTGAACTCCACTTGGATTCACAGGTGAGCTGTCCAAACAGAAGCTAAATAGCTGAATACCTGCAGCACTGCAGTTTCATTTGCTTGTCCAAACGAAGTACAGTATTTGAGCTCCTCAGGTATCCAGAGTTTGAATGACAAAGGTAAGCCGTGGTTCCTGTCCACAAGGAGCTGAACTATCAGACACATGTGCAGATTGCTGCAGTGTATGCTTCAGAAAAGCAGCATCAGCTTCAACAAGACTACTGAATCTGAATCTGTTTTAAACAGAATTTCTAGGTGATTTATATACATAGTAAAATTAGAGAAACTCTCATATATGCACTTAAGATGTCATAAGCAGCATAGATTCTTGTAAACAAAATACTGAAAGAGCCCACTAATTGCTCCACCCCTCTAAAAGCAGAAAAATGGTCATAGAGGAAAAAGTTACATTAAACATTCCCCTAGGGCAGGGGATATAACCCGGGGTATATAAGCATCTACCTAGCAAGTGCAAGGTTCTGAGTTCAGTCTCTGGTACCCCCCCCCCATTTTTGTCTTAGATTGGCACGTTACAAAGTGCTCCATATAAAACTGAAGTAAACCAGCTGCAGGTACTTCCTTCCCTTTTATTTTTTATGTATTTGGTGCAAGGTGTACAGGGTCTCACTCCATAGATTGGACTTGTAGTGATCCTTCTGTTTTCAGCCTCCCGAGAGCTGGGATTACAGGTATCCATGTCCAGTCTCAATTGCTATCTCAGTGTGCCCCGGGGGCGGGGCTAGCACAGCAGGCCCAGGGTCAAACCCCCAGCCCCTGTGCCTGCTTACAGGCATTTTAATCCACTGAGCTATTAAATCTGCCTAAACTCTTAGCCCTAAAACTTTATTTTACACACACACACACACACACACACACACACACACCCCCCTTTTTTTTTTTTTTTTTTTTTTTTTTCGGTATCAGGGATTGAACTCAGGACTTTGTACTTGCCAGGCAAATGCTTTTTCTACTGAGCTATCTCCCTAGCCCCCTGCTGAGCTATCTGGCCAGCCCTTTCCTTTTAAAAATGTATTACTACCTGTTCAGTAGTCTGCTTCTAGCATTCCACAAATTGTAAGTAGATTATTTCAATGAAAAGGAGGAAACTCAGATTGTGTGAAAGAGGAAAATGAAAAGTTTGGATTGTATCAGTTGTACAACTTGCTAGTGCCATGTGGAGACCCAGTGGTATTCTTTGAGTTATAATACAGTCGTACTAATTTTGTGCTCAGATTGTCACAGCTTTGGTCATTAGGAATTCTTTTAGACCCATGCCTTATTGAAAACTACTATTAAGGTAACTTTTTTTTCCCCTATAATGAGGGCTGCTTAATATTTGATCAATGTTTTATGAAAAAATATGTTCTCCAGACCTAGATCACTTGTGTAAATGGTGTTTTTTTTTTTTTTTTTTTTTTTTTTTTTTTTTTTTTTTTTTTTTTTTTTTTTTTTTTTTTTTTTTTTTTTCTTTTTAATTCAATATCATTAGGGAACTGCACATGAAAATCACAGTGAGGTACCACTTCACACCCATTAGGCTGGCTATTATTAAAAAAAAAAAAAAAAACAAGCCCTGGCATGGATGTAGAGAAATTGAAGCCCTAGAGCACTGGTGGTGAAAATGTAACATGGTACATTCCTAGTGGAAAACAATGTGATATTTTCTCCAGAAACTAAACCTAGAATTGTTATATAATATAGCAATTCTACTTCTGTGTACCCTTAAGAATTGAAGACAGGGACTTGAGTAGATACTTGTATAGTGTTCATAGCAGTGCTAGTTACAATAGCCAAAAGGTTCATCGTTAGATGAGTAAACGAATACAGCATATATCTGCGAAGGAATATTTTAAAATTTTTTATCAGTATATGTTTGCCATACATAGTGATTACATTCATGGGGGAGAGTATATGTAACTAATGCATCTAGTTCTTTTTCCATCGCTTTCCCCTCTGCCTTCTCTCTCAATGGAACATTACTCAGCAAATTGTGAGTGTGCAGTACTTAATGCTATAGAATTGTGCACTTGAAAATGATTAAATGTAAATTAGCAAGACTGAAAGAAAATTGTGTTCCATCCTAACACACTAAATCAGAATCTCTTGTAACAGAGCCTAGGAGGCTGCTTTTTATTTCTTAAATTGTTTTTCAGGTATTTGTGTGCAGGATTAGACTGAGAACCACTTGACATACGGTAAAAACATAACACAAAGTGGAATAGATTGATTTTGTTTGTGTATCTTTAAAAAGAATCACGTTGAGTTAAAAGGTAGTGTTTATCATTTAAAAATTTTTATTGGTGAATTTTAGATATAGATAATGATTACATTCATTGTAGGGAACTTGTACATGTACATGATATGTCTTGTTGCTTTTTTTCCCATTCCCCACACCTCCCTTCAGCCCTTCCTCCCCCCCTTATTTACAAAAGATTTGTTTCCATTTTTTTCTTCTATCCTTTATTTTGTCTCCCCCCACTTGTTCTTCTCATTAGGACACTCTCTGCCCATTTCCCGTTATCTATTACACATTTTTGTTCTTCTTTACACTTTTGGTTTCTCATACTAGAGAAACCATGTGATACTCGAATATGTGTATCTGATTTGTTTCGGTTAAGAGTATGATCCCAGGGTGTACCCATTTAGCTAGAATTGTCTCAATTTACCTTCTTTTAAAATCCAATCTTTCATTTAGGTTTTTTAATATTTAGTTCAGCTGTTCTCATTTGTACTACACTGCATGTTGCAATCTGAATAATAGCTGCCAGTAATTATTTAGCACTCTACCACTTAAAGCATTTTTTAAAAACAAAAATCAAACATTTGCTGGTTTTCTTCCTTTAAAAAATATTTTCATGTGCGTTGTTTCATTGGATCACTGTGGGTCCTCTAGGGATGTATGGTGACATTGGCATTTTCCAGTGAGAAACTTGAGAGTTAGGAGATTTGCTAAGGTTGTCCAGGTGATGTCAGACCTCTAGGATAGCTCTTTGAGTACAGCTCCTATTTATTTCCCTCTTAGCAGCCTCTCAGAAAAGATAGCAGGTATTATTCAGTCTGTTAATAAATATGCTAAAGGTTTGTTTCTTGAACTAAAAAAAAATGTGAATTAAGTTAATCATGAATCATAAGACTGTCACTTTATTTTGTAAATACTGTGTTATCCTTTTGAAGTTATGCCCTCACTATAGTATCAGTGCTTAATATTTACAAAGAATTAATGAATTATAACCATGTGTTTAATAAATACTAATCAGTGCCAGTTATCAGAAAAATCTGAAGCAGATCTATTATTCTGCTGTATTGTTTTCTTCTTTTTCATGTGTTCAAATTATCACTATACCCAGCTGTTTGCTAATGGTACCCTTTTCATCAGTGTGACTGCTTCCTTTTGAAGAATGTAGTTATAGTTGTGCACATTTCCTTCTTTCCCAGGGATATCCACCTGTAAGGTAGAAAGACATAGGGGGAGAGCCAAAAGCTTTGCAAACCACAATGAGCTCCTTGAAAGTTTGAATATATGAAGCCCAGTACTGTAAGTTTCATTAATAATGCAGAATTTTCGGGGCAACCCACTCGGGTCCCCCTTCTGCCCCTCTCCAACAGAAACTTTTCTTTCCAATAAAGTTTTACCCTCAACCTCCATTAAAAAAAAAAAATAATAATAATAATAATGAGGAATTTTAATGGTGCACTATCTGCTTCCAAGCATGGTGCACCATCTGTGACAAAAAAGAAACCAAGCAAGCCACCATGGGCATAATTCTGAAAATAATGACAGCTCCTGAATAAGAGTGAGTCTTGGCTGGTCCCTCGGGAATGATTCCACAAGACAGCATTGTCGTCACAGGAGGTGACGCACCTCAGTGTCCTTAAAAATCTTCCAGGGGGAAAAGAATCAGAGGTGAAAGACAATGAGATAGCTGATACCCAATATGGCTCTAGGTTAATTGGATATTTGTATCTTGTTTTTAAACAGTTAAAATAATCTTATGTGAGTGAAGCTTACAGGATACAAAGAAATAATATTTTTATATAGCTTGTGTTAAGGGAAGTGCTATTCATATAAAATCAAAAATTTTTTTTAATTTATAAAGTTGGGCTGGCAAGATAGCTTAGTGAACTAAAGCACCTGTTTAGCAAGCCTAGGCAAAGTCAGGGACTGCAGTTTGATCCCAGGCACCACATGCTGCACCAGCCCCACCCCCAGGGCCACACATACAGAATAAATAAATTTATAAAGTCAAAAATTGCATGTAATCTCAACACTCAAGAGCCTTAGGCTGAGTTTGAGGCCTTCTTGTGAGTTTGAGGCCTTCCTGGGCCACATAGTGATTTCAAGGCCATCCTGAATTACAGAGCAAGACCTTGTCTCAAAAACACCAAAGTAAAAGTTACACAAGGTTCTTTTTTTTTTTCTTTTTTGGCAGAACCAGGTATAGAACTCGGGCCCTGTGCTTGCCAGGGAAAAGCTTATTCCACTGAGCTATCTCCCCAGCCCTCTATTTTCAATCTATTTTTGTAAAACATACTTCTATTTAAAATTTTATTTATTTATTTTTTTTGTATTTTAGGAAAGGGTTTTTAAGGTGTTCAGGGTCTCACTACTAGATTGGACTCATTAATTCTTCTGTTTACAGCCTCCCAAGAGTTGGGATTATAAGTGCGTGCCACCATGCCCAGTCTCAGTTTGCCCTGGGGCTGGGGCCAGCATGGCAGGCCCAGAGATTGAACCCCCAGCCCCTGCACCTGCTTGCAGGTGCTTTAATCCGCTAAGCTATTTGGTCAGCCGTGACATTCTCCTTATTTTAAAGAAAGTACTTCAAACTTTCCAGGCCTAAAAAAGTAATATTTTAAACAATATGATAAGCATTTGTTTTCTTTTTAATTTTATTATTGTTATTATTATTACTAATATTATTTTTTGATACTGAAGATTGAACCCAGGACCTTTGGACTGAGCTGCACTCGCAGCCCTTTATAATATTTTAGAATTTTTTAAAATTTTGTGATAGGGTTTTTAAGTTGCTAAGTTGTCTTGGCTGAGCTTGAAGTTGTGATCATCCTGCATCAACCTCACACATTGCTGGGATTACAGGCGTGCACCACTATGCCCAGCTTTTTTTTTTTTTAATTACAAAAATTCTTTTTCTTATTTTATTGGGGATTGAACCTAGAGACTTTCACTTGCCTGGTGAGCACTCTGTCACTAAATTACATCTATAGCCCTTATTATTTTTATTTTGAAATAGAATCTCACTAAATTACCCAAACTGGCCTCAAATTTGCCATCCTCCTCTTGCCTCAGCCTCTTTTTATAGCCTAGGTTGCAGTTCTAGGCCACCATGCCCAGAATCCATGATATTCTCTTAATTTCTTAAGGTTTTAAAGTATATGTTGTCAGGGCTGGGGAGATGGCTCAGTGGAATAAGCGCTTCCCTAGCCAGTGCAAAGGCCTGAGTTCAATCCCAGTTCCTCAAATTAAAAAAAAAAGTTTTTAATAGTATGTATAACTCATGTATATTTGGTAAGAACATGCGTGGTAGTGCATGCCTGTAATCCCAGCACCTAGGAGGCTGAGGCTGGAGGATCATTGTGAGTTTAAAACCAGTCTGGATTACAAAGTGAGCTCAAGGCTAATCCGAACTGCATAGGGAGACTGTCTCCAAAGGGGGAGGGAGGCAGGGAGGGAGGCAGAGAAAAAATATGAATGAATGAATGAATGAATGAATGAATGAATGAATGAATGAATGAATGAATGGATTGAATAAGATTTAATGAATATAAATCTGCAAACCTAACACAAGTCCATAAATACCATCTTCTAGTATTTCCTGTCCTGATTAAGTAGTTCTCTCATTGATCTCCTGCCAGCCTCCCGAAAGTTATCCGGACCTACCTCTTTCTAACTTTTCAACTTCCCCGATTTTTGCCATGGTCCAGATACCTGTTCTTCTTATAGAACATCCAGCATCATTGAAATTTGTTTTGCTTATTTCTGCCTTAACCTTTTACAACAGCTGTGATGACACATACTTGTATCCTTCATATGTGCTCTGTTTAACTTCAGCAAATGCATCTAATTATATCCATGTCTGGTGGTGTGTCTAGGTGTCTCCCTACCCTAATGTTTCATCCTTCTTAATGATGACATTTTGTCTTTTTTGGCTTTTAAAAAGTTGAATGAATCTGTAGTGTATGATACTGGGAATAAGAGTGTGTGATCAGCTCATTGATTCGCCTGGCACTGCCATAAGCCCAGAAACCTAGAAAGGAGTGTAGGAAGGGCAGGAAGACCCTGGTCAGGTCAGTTGTTGATTTTGCTGTGTTCTGGCCACCATGAACTGTTGTCTTCTGCCAAACCTGCCGATTACGAACTGAATCCTCTACAAACTGAGCTACACAAACCTTTCCTTCCTTAACTTTGGGCACTAGACACTTTGTCTCAGCAATAAAAAAATAGCTAAGACACCTTGCATGACACCCTCTGATTGTTTCCATCTTCCCAGATCACTTCCTGCTCCTCAGCTTGATGTGCGAGCCTGGCCTCTCCATCGCTGCCTCACTCGCTCCCAAATGCATCACCATGTTCTGGGCCTCCTTGTCTTTTCCATGTGAGCCCTGTCAGTAAGCATGCCTGAGCCATAGCTGCTGTTCCCTCACTTCTATGTCTTCTAGTGAGGAATCCTGACCCTGCCGATCCACTGCACCTCCAGCCTGACTCCATGGAGCTGTCATTGGGTGGCAATGCCCAGCTGTTCATGTGTCTCTCTTTTCAATGAATGTAATTGTTCTGAGGACAGAGGCTGAGGGGCTAATGAACAGGCACCAAAGAGTGAGAAAATACTTTAAATTTTAAGAGAAAGGTATAAGTTTCTTTGTTTAATTTTTGTCTTCTGAATGATGAATTTTGTCTTTTTTAAAAAAAAAGTGTGGAGAAAGAAGCAGCTAAAAATGTTGGTGTCTAAACAGTGAAAAATACTGTTTTGAGAACACCAGTTTCATTTCTTCCATTATGTGCATAAATAAAAGTAGCAGAACAGTGCTTGAAACATGACAGAATACAATTTAAAAGCCTTTCTGATTTTTCCAGAGAGCCATTAGTAAGAAAGGCATTAAAGATTCATCTGAATTTGACATAGTGTTTTTTTAGCAATTTACCCAAGGGGTTCCTGGACACACTGGGAGGATTTGTGTGTCAGACAGCTAGGGATTGATTACAGACTGAATTCCTTTGCTTTTTGATTCTACAAAATGATAATTGCCAAAAAAGTTGTTTCAAGATCTGTTAGGAATTACTGGGACAAAATCAGGATGGAAGCCATGTAGTCCTAAGTTTAGGAAGTTTAAAATTCAAAACGTATCTTTTAATATAATGATTATACTTTAAAAGAATTATTGTCATGGTCATATGAAATTCTGTTTCATAGTTATCATTCTTTAGTGAACTGTTTGATTTTATTTGTCCATGTATTTGGTACAGAGTCTCACTCTGCAGCTTAGACTCATAGTGATACTCCTGATTTCAGCTTCTCCAGTGCTGGGATTATAGGCATGCACCACCATGCCCAGTCTCGGTGGCCAGCTCAATGTGCCCATGGATGGGGCTGGTGCAGTGTGTGATGCTGGGGATCAAACCCAGTCCTTGTGCTTGCCTAAGTAGATGCTCAATCCACTGAGCTATCTTGTGGGCCCCATTTGAATTTATTACATATAAATTATAGCTGAAGAAGTATATGAGGTTTTCTGTATCAATAAGTATGTTTTTAAAACTACATTTAAGGGGAAAATTACTTCTAGTTTAAACCTAGTAGTTCCAAGTGCTTATAGCAATTGCTTGTAAGTGTATACACACATGTTAAATAAATATCAGTTGTGGCTGGATTCCAGAGGCTGTCACAACCTTTGGCAAGGTAGCCTATTCTCCATAAACTTGGACAGTTTAGATCATGTGATCTATTAAGTAATGTCTTTGAATACAATTTTTGAGGTGATAGAACACTTTAGCTATAAATATTTCATGAGAACAAAAGGTTTTTATTGTATCTGTATGTGGACTATAATACTTCTGTTTGTTCAGTAAAGAAATATCTAAGTACCATCTTGTTTGGGAGAATAAAGATCAAGTCTACTGTGGTGACACGTACTTGTAATCCTAGAACTCTGGGAGGCTGAGACAGGTAGGCAGAGGTTTTAAAATGTTTTTAAGGAAGTAAAACAATTTATTGGTCTCACAAGAATTTTGTGATCCTACCTGACATTTAATGTATGATAAAGGTCCAGGAGCTTAGAACAGCAGTTGGCAGGGTATGTTTCTGTTTAAGCAAACAAATTCTTTGATTTATTTATCTGTAAGTTTTGTTGGGCTTTTAGTATTCATCAGTATATAAAACTGTTTAAACTTGAGTTCCTAAAGTTTTATTTTATACATGCCAAACTTAGTCAACATTTGAATTATATTGTGCTAGAATCGCTATCAGTATTGTGAACATTGATCCTGAGACAGTAACTTCATTGTGTTAAGGAACCACTAGAAGATCAGCAAAGCAGGCTTCTGGGTGTGTCTGGGCTTGTGGTCCCGTTCCTCTGAGGCTCTGTTCCCTGCTCTGCACGCCAGCCACCCTGAATGTAGCAGCTCTCTGCATCACTGCTTTCTGTCATGGTGTGCTGCCTGGGAGCCACCTATGGATGGAGCTTTCCCCCTGTGACATAAATCAGACTTTGCTTTTTAAAAGTTGTGCCAAGTATTGTATCTTAGCAACAGGTAAACCACTAATACAGTTATCAAGTTGTCATCTTTAATCATTGCATTTCATTGTTGTGGCCATATAAAATCTCCCTTGATTCTGCATAACACATATCTGTCTTGAAATTCTTTTTTTTTTTTTTTTTTTTTTTTGCAGAACCCGGGATTGAACTCAGGCCCTTGCACTTGCTAGGGAAGTGCTTATTCCACTGAGCCATTTCCCAGGCCCTACCACATATCTGTCTTGAGTTCTGCCTTTGTATATAATGGTTCTGGAAACAAGGACTTATGTTCCTGAAATCTACTCACCAGCCAGTCTTCTAGCTTTATTGCTCCTCACCGCCACAACAGAGATTTTGACTATTTCTTCAATGTCAAGAGTTGGAAGGGCCAGACAGACAGCTTAGCAGACTAAAGCACCTGCTTTGGCAGAGCTCAGTGGCCAGGGTTCCGTCCCCAGTGTGATGTGCCTGCGCCACTCTTGGGACGCACTGAGACGGGTGATTGACACTGGGCATGGTGGTGCACGCCTATACTCCCAGTGCTTGGGAGGCTGAAAACAGGAGAATCACTATGGGTCTAATCTATGTAGTGAGATCCTGTACACTGTGTAGACCCTGTCCTAAGAAGAGTGGAGAAAAAAGAAAATGATTTTATACAGAAAGGAACACATAATTAGTTGGGATAAACCCAGTAATAGAAAAGTGTTTACTGAGATAGGGAGTAGCATAGAGCCATACAAGCAGTCACTATGTTTGATTCGTCCTGTGTAGCCAGCACCTAACAGAATCTGGTATTTAATAGGTTCAAATACTTAGATTTAGTTAAATGAGTGAGGTTAAGTCTGTCTTAGATAAGAAACAAAGAACCTTCCTAAGATGAGGCAAGATCTGTATTTTAGAAGTCAGACAGGTGAAGGAAAGAAAATGAAAATAAATGACAGGCACAGAAAGCTGTGAGCCCATGTTTTGGCAACTACAGCTGTTTCAGATTGCTTCAGCATAAGATGTAAATCAAAGAGCAACCTAAGATGGTGCTGTATTAGTGAGAAACTTGTAAAACTGCAGGTCCCATTTGAGTAATCCATGATCACTTTACCTTTTCACATTAAAAGACTCATAGACCTGTATTTTATTTATCAAAGTATGAAAACATATTTGTACCCGAGTTTTTATTTAGAAGCCCACTAATAAGTAAGATACAGCCCGTGGATACCTTTTCCCTTATCCTATACTTACATGCCTACTAGGATATTCACCAGTCCTCCAAGTTTGAGGAAGGTTAGTGAAGATTTTATTGGAAAGAGCATAATAAGCCTAGACCCCAGCAGGCCCAGATTCAAGATTTAGCAGTGCTACTAGTTAGCAATAGGATTATTGATATCTTTTTTAAAAAGTCTCATTTGCTAAATAGAAGGGCTGACTTAGATGACCTTTGAAGTCACTTTTACTCTAAAAATACTATCTTGTAAATCCGTAGCTATAGTTTATATATTGAACAGGATGTAACCCCATTACAGCTGCATTTTTAGGACTATATTCTAGTGAAGCTAAGGGCAACATTTGTGTGTGTGTGTGTGTGTGTGTGTGTGTGTGTAATATGTGTGTATATTCATTTGAAAAATATTCAGTACTTTCTGTGTGTGCTAGTTTTTCCTGTTTAATTTCTGTAATCTTTTTAATGTTAAATTTGTATTGGTAGAATATGTGGAAATATCACATACTTTGAATTATGGGTCTTAAAAGTGAGAGAAATTCTAATAGTGCACCCCTATGTGGTGATCTGTTAATGAGATAAAGTGGGCCAGTCCCATACTGAATGTCCTTGGTCAGTACATATTACATACTGTCATTTATTAAGTGTTACACCACCTTTTGGATAGTAGAACATACCTAAAACATAGATTATGCATCTTAAAGAACTACTTTTTCTTGCCATTTATTTTATGAGGAGGTTATGAGCCATAGTAAATGACAAGGGGACAAAAGTAAAGATTGTTTGGACAAAGAAAGTAAAGATTATTAAGTGACCATTTTACAGTACAAGGTGTATGTGTTTGTGTTTCCTTGTTTCTGCAGTGCTGGAGATTGAGCCCAGGTCTCACACACCCTAAACAAGCTTGCTAAGGAGCAGTAGACGAAGTCACAAATTGCTGAGTATCCAGTTTGTGTCCTTCAGTAAAGCGTGACTTTGTATTCACAGATATTAATCAGGAATCATGTTTGTATCGTGTGCACCCTGCATAGTGCTAGTGGAAATACATTAGTGAACACAGTGAGATATATACATTCATGGGTTTCATCATTTAGTAGGAAAGGTAAGAGTTAAACAAAAGCTGTACACTGATAGGTCAATTTTGCCTGAGCAGAATGCAGAATGTTCTAACTGGTTCCTCGAAAAGAACAATGAACTGCATCTTGTACTACCACTTGAGCCTCTCCTCCTCTATTCTTGTTGCTGCTTTTTATTGCAACCATGAAGAAAAGATACTGAAATATTATACACTTAGGTCAAAGGGTCTCTGTGGCATCTGGATCTCCAAAGTATGTGTAGCTAGTGTTATGTGGTTGGGAGAAAAGGTTGAGAACTCCTGACTCTGGGTCAATAATGTTCATTCCAAATTTGTAGGATGGCTCACATTCCTTAAATAAACCTACATTTTAATTACTTTGCTTTTGTTTATAGGTCCAGGGGCAAGTTCATCCCACTCTTGAGTCAAATGATGATGCTCTTCAATATGTTGAAGAATTAATTTTGCAGTTATTAAATATGCTGTGCCAGGCTCAGCCCCGAAGTGCTTCAGATGTAGAGGTATCACACAGTTTGCCTTATATTTAATGTATACATCTATGTGATTTTTGAAATGTCAGTGAAGGGAGAATTTTTTCATTTCACAAAAGGGTTTATGTATATATGATACATAATAAAGTAAAGTCTGGATCTTTTTAAATTTAGTATTGAGTGCATAATGGCTTGTATATGTTATAGGTATGAAACTAGTATATATTTTGCTTTTAAAACATAATGAACAATTTCTTGATGCTGGAGTATCCTCATACCTTTAAGAGTAGAATATGTTCAAATATTGCTAATATTTGGCAAAACTAGTTCTTCAAAATAATTCCATTAATATTAGTAAGGTAAGAGCACTAAGAATGCTACAATATCTGAGTGAGTGTAGCAGAAGAGGTTGGGACCAGAGAAAGAACAATTGAATATAAGATTTCATTGGTAAGTATGGTGGCCCCTGAGCAGAGGTGAAAGACCCCAAGACGAAGTATTATATGTCCTTAGTAGAGATAGCAGTGCCACTCAGGATGATGACAGGACTTTATATGAGCATAGAAGAATGATATAGAAGCAGCATATGCAACCCTTCCTATGGATGGTAGAAAAAAGAATTCCTATTCCAGAAGCCTTTAGGGAAGATCCAGATTTAGTTGAGGCAAGGAAGTATCAAGGAATACTGAATTATAGAGTTTGTAGATGTGGAAGAGAAGTATGTGTAATAGTAATACAATTTCTTAAGTAATCAGTAGGTTCTTATATTTTCCCATTGAATTATAAAGGAATGTTTTTATTTGTAATTTCCTTCTATTTATATTGGGCTTCACAGAATAAATCTTGTAGAGAATTTGTCTGCCCTCGTTAACTAGTCCTATTAGTTTCCCTACAGTGTTCATAAATATACAGCCTATGTCTTGTGTATTAAAATGAAGTTACAGGTTTTATTTTACTTTTTTTTTTTTTTTTTTGGTGGGACCAGGGATTGAACTCAGCCTCTTGCGCTTCCCAGGCAAGTGCTTATTCTACTGAGCCATCTCCCCAGCCCCGTTTTATCTTATTCTGATGTTGGTACATTCTAGGAGTTTATTAGTTTGTTGACACTGAATATTCAAACTCACCTCTTCCCAGATATGTTATGTAGTACTGTGCTCATTTAATTTTATCCTTGTAATTTAATATAGAGACTAATTCATCATTTCTTAGAAATAAGGACAAGTCCTTTAGTGTTCCACTTGTGTAGACTTAATTCATATCTAGATTCAAGACTCTTAAGTAAGAGATATTTCATAGCTTTTAAGGGTTCTCTTAGAAGAGGACTTCTGAGATATATAAGATATGCAACTTATTCTCTGCCTTATTAGTTTTAAGCGCTTCATCTGGCTCTTAAAATGTAGGCAATCATATGGGATTCCAGTGAGTTGGCTTTAGGGTTGAAGGTGGTTTTTTTTTAAAAAAAAAAGCCTAATTGTTGGACTAGGGAAATGGAATAAGCATTCAGTGGAATAAGCACTTCCTTGGCAAGTGCAAGGGCCTGAGTTCAATCCCCAGTTCTGCCAAAAAAAAAAAAAAAAAGAAAAAGCCTATGTTGTAACAGTGTAATAGAAATATTGATTAAGTATATATTATGCTTTGTAATTGCAAAGTGCTGCTATGCAAATTTTAATGTCATTGCCACAAGCTTGTAAGGTATTTATTATTCTCCTATTTTATATATTGGAATGTTGATTATCAGAAGAGAAATAGAAATGATCAGTTACTTTTTTAATCATTAATCTTCATACTTCCCATACCATTCTGGAAAGATGCTTAAATAAGAATAAAGAATATATAGATATTGAGATAAGTATAATGGTGTCATTCATTCATTTATTTATTTTGGTGACACCAGGAATCAAACTCAGGACCTTGTGCTTGCCAAGCAAGCACTCATTCCACTGAGCTATCTCCCCAACCCCTAATGGTTTTTTAATATGCTCAAAATATCTTAGACTGGAAATTTATGAACCGCACATATCTATTACTCACACTTAGTTCGTAGAGGTTAGTAAGTCCAAGATCAAGGTGACCATTATAGGTGCCTGCTTCTATGTGTCCACATGTGACTGAAACAGGGTGGCGTTCAAACCCCTTTTTAATGAACACATTCGGATGATACGAGGATGGAGCCCTCATGACCTCACCTACTAAAGCTCCCACTCAGAGAAAAGAAAATAATTTGTTTTGAACATTCTTTCTGCCTCCTTCCCCTTCCTCTTTTTTTAAAAACCTATGCTTGCTGTTTCAGTGTTTTGGACCTTAATACCACCACAATGGAGGACTTCAGGGTTTCAGATTGTAGCAAATGGTGTCTCAGGTTCTTTTGTTAGGAAATACTTTTTTTGTTTATTTCATCCATTAGGATCCAATATTTTAAAAATACATTTATAGAGCTTTCTTTTAAAAGTAGTAAGATCCCTAAATTTATTAAGTTCTTCATATATATTGGGTTGACACTCTTCTCTTTTTCAAAATATACATGTTAAATCTATGTAGAATGGTTAGTTTGAATTCAGCTTCTCTTTTTTTTTCTGCTGCCTTTCTGTCTCTATTAGACATGAGTGATTTTTAAGACTCCAGGTTGAGATTTATTTATAAGTCAGAAAATCACTTTGGTGCACTGGTCAACCAATGTTTTTCCCTCCTTCTGGGGATTGAGCCTTGTGCGTCTCTGCAAGTGTTGTAGCAATGAACCATGTATTCTTCCCACTTTAAAAATTTTATTTTTAGATAGGATCCCAATAAATGACCTATATTGGCTTTGAATGTGCAATCCTCCAGCACCAGCCTCTCCAATGTTGGAGGTTTATGCCACTGTTCCTGGCTCAGTCAACATTAGAAAACAAACAATAGAAAATAGTAGCATTCTTCATATAATCAGAACAGGTTTTATTTATGAAGCTATTTGGTTGAGTATATGTGAGATGTGTGAGAGTGGAATATAAAATATATTGAGAATTTCTTTTTACAATGGATTGAATTTTTTAAAATGTTAGAAAGCTTCAAGATCTTGCCATTAGTAGGTTTGTAGCCATATATATTTGGTTAACCACGGCCTAAACCCATCATTGTAAATATATTAATTAAAAACCACGGTAAATTAATCTCAAATTTCTTCTCACTGTTGAATTATTAAGTGTATAGAATCGATTTCGATAAAAGAAAGTGATTTCTGTCTTTACATTCCCTTTACCTGTTTCCCCCTTCTCTTCTGTCTGCCCTTTCTTCCCAGTATTCTGGATGTTAGTCTTCCTTTATCCTGTGTACACAAGAGCTGCATCTTGACAAAAAATAAAGCTTTTAGCTAAGCAGCTTTAAAGATTAAACCACATTTTTAGCTACAGCTTCTTTCAAAACACTTATAATTACATTAATTAGAATTCAGATGTTTACTTTTTGAAGTTGGCAGCTGATTTAACTCCATTGGATATCATAGGATCATTGTATTCCTCCCTGTCCTAATGTATCACATGGCAATCTCTTTTTATGTCTCATTTTAACACAACTGATAAAACCTTTCATTCAGGTTTATAATCAAGGAGTTGTATTTAATTTATCTAGTTTTTATATACTAGTGGTTGACCTTTAAATGTTAAAATTGTATTATAGCGACCTCTACTGGTTTAAATTTGGTATCTTGCAAATAAGTTTAAAACCTTGCAGCAGGTTTTCAGGTGCACACTTGTAATCCCAGCACTGTGGAAGCTGAGGCTAGAGAACTGCAAGTTGTAACCAGCCAGAGCTCCCCACTGGGTTCAAGGCCCAGCTGAAATACATAGTGAGACCTTGTCTCAAAATTTAAAAAATAAAACCTTGAGAGGATGAAAAAGCACTTTTTATTTGAAATGAATTATATTAGTTTATTTAGGGTAAGGAAATTCAGCTGTTACACTGAATTGTTCATTTTCAATGAAAAATTTAACTGAATAACTGTTATTAATGAAGTATTTGGTTAAAAATTCAGATCTTACAGAGAAGTGTAAACTACAGTATTAAATTATTTTAAAAAGTAGTTCAAATTTTTAAAAATTATTTAAAATAATTTTTAGAGGTATCAACTGCAAAATACTACTTGAGCTTTTAATTAGTATTCAAAGTAAGCACAAATGGATTTAGATGTATGTTTTTTGAGCTTAGGTCTTTTTTTTGTTTGTTTGTTTGTTTTTTTGTATTTTAGGGAAGGGTCTACAAGGTGTTCAGGGTCTCACTACTAGATCAGACTCGTAGTGATCTGCCTGTTTACAATCTCCCAAACACTGGGATTATAGGTACGCACCACCATGCCCAGTCTCAATTGCCGTCTCAGTGTGCCCCAGGAGCAGGGCCAGCACAGCACAGCACAGCAGGTCTGGGAACCAAACCCCAACGCCTGCACCTGCTGGCAGGTGCTTTAATCTGCTGAGCTATTTGGCCAGCCCTGAGCTTAGGTCTTGTTCATTATGAAAGATGTTTAAAAATAGACTCTACTCATTCTTGTCATTAGTTTTGTCATAATAAACTTGGAATTCAAAATATAATTTTTTTCCTTTAGAACAGAGGGAGTGTTTTAATCCCATTACCTAATTAAGAAATAAAAACCTTGATAATTTTAGTTTTCTCTTAGCTTAAGTATGTTTACAATGGAAACTGTATCATATGTTAAAAGGTCTACTTTTGGTATTTGATTTTGAAAGTAAATTGTAAGAGAAGAGTACTACTTCATTTATTTGTCACTTAGTTGTTATTTTTCTCTTTTTTAAGGAACGTGTTCAAAAAAGTTTCCCTCATCCAATTGATAAATGGGCAATAGCTGATGCCCAATCAGCTATTGAAAAGAGAAAGCGAAGAAACCCTTTATCTCTTCCGGTAGAAAAAATTCATCCTTTATTAAAGGTAAAGCTAAAATCCTTTGACCTTTTTGTCTTTAACAAGCAAAATAAAACCTACTCATTTTTCCCACTAATAATGTTTCAAGAATAAAATTCTTTCATTTTAAGTGTCTGGGGATTTATCTGGTGGGGAAAGATTGATGACCAAGTATAAATTGGGTAACATGGTTAAAGTTAATTTCATATTGGGTAATAAGCAAGTTGAAGCTGTTAAAAATTATTGTATTTTTTTATCTCAAGTGTCACCAGAATCAAAAGCATGTGTATAATCGTCCTTTCTGTTGGTTTGACCTAAGTGTTCCTATACCATTAATGCTGTACATCCAACCTGTAGTCTATCTTCTCCAACCCACCACTTTTTTTTCAAATGTATTTGGTACAGGATCTCACTACACAGCTCAGACTCACAGTGATCTTCCTGTTTTCAGTCTCCCCAGCACTGGGACGACAGGTGTGCACCCCCACACCCAGTCTCTATGGCCAGCTCAGTGTGCCTGGGGGATCAAACTTGGTCCAGCCAAAGACAGTTCCTCTTCATTCAGAAAAGGAGAGAGAACAGAAAAAATGCTACATGCTGGACATGGGACATTAATATTTTTTGTAGGAACTTTTGTGTAATTGATACAGGTGTGTGTCCACTCTTTTAAACAGAAATCCTTGCCCTCCCTCAAAATACTCCTGAAATTCCCTTAAGATTATCTAAACTAGTCTATCGTACTTAGCATTTAAATCAGTTTAATTTCTGTGGAACCAATAGAGTAACTACTGGAAACCCTACTGATGTTTCCGTTTTATTTACTATAATGAACAAATTATTAACTCACTACAAAAATATAGTTATTATAATAATTAACACCCTAATACTTTCAGAGTTCAATAATTTTTTATACATTATAGTATAGGCAAAATGCTATTTGCATATATTGTCTCTTGAGTTTTATTCTTTGACAAAATTATCATTGCCTCTACTTTATAAATGAAATAGCAGAATGTATTAACTATTGAAATTGATTTATTAATCAGTTTTGAAATTGTCTCATTGCTATGTTTCTCATTAAAATTATTTAAAAAATAACAATAACTGAAAAGTGGAAACAAGCATCAATCAACCAATGCATAGATAAAATAAGGTATACAATGAAATATTTTAATAAAACAAATGAAATAGCAAAAACTCAGCAATGTATATAAGCATTAAAAATATTATTTTAAGTGGGAAAAAAAAGAGATAGCAGAGATAGAAAGTGATTAAGTAATTCCCTGAACTCACAGCACTTCTAGTGATAGTGTCTTAGGAAATCTAAGTCTCCTGTATGTCCAGAATTTAAAGTTAATCAAGAGAAGGGGGTTATAGGGGCAGAAGCGAGGGGCAGGGGAATTAAAAAAGAATTGAGATGTATTATGTACATGTACTAACTCCCTTTGATGAATGTAATCATTATATACTGAAAGTATAAACTAATCTTAAAATTTAAAGTAACAAAATTTAAGATTAAACACTTGGATGATAAACATTTAAGACTATCAGAAGTTATATTTTACAGTTGGTGTTTGAATAGAAATATTCACCTTTATCCTAATGACAGGTGTGAGGAAACTGTAAATCAGAGAAAAATACTAAATTTTTAATAATTGCGTATTTTTTATAATATCCTTTTCAAGATCATCATTCACTATGCTTTTTTGGGGGGAACAACTCGGCCTGCCCTAAAGGCGGGGCTGGTGCAGCATGTGTTGTGGGGGATCAAACCATAGTTCCCTGCGCCTGCCTAAGCTTGCCTAAGCAGGTGCTGTAAAACACTGAGATGTCTCACTGGCCTCTATACTTTTATTAGAATCTAAAAGAACAAACTGAGATATGTGCATATTAACAGTTAATCATTTTAAATTTTGAGTTTTGTAATGTAACTGTGGATATCATTTATATTGATATATCCTTATGATACAGTTAATAGTTTTTACATTACATTTATCTGTCCTCAATTTATAGTAAGCTTATTTCAAAGATTTTCCTCCTTAGCTGAATTATTTAGAATTTGTTCTTTTTAGGGACTAGTCAACTCCCCAAAAGATTATATTCTCTTTGGAGTCTAATAATAGCACTATCTGATATACTCTTAATAACTACCATTGTTCAGTAAGATATAGAATGAATCTTTTTCATAGAAAGCTAGGGATACAAGGAATGTGCTCTGAGAGTTTGGGGGTAGACTAATAGATATTCCTAGATATCAACAATAAAGTTACTCTATTTGTGTAAAAGAAAAAAAAAACTCATTTGTTATAGTTACCTCCAGGTATTTTTACTGGGGTAACAAAGAACATTTGCTCCCTTATACCAAACATGAGTCCCCGCTAGGTTAGGGATTATCTACTTAGTAATGTATACTTTTCAAGTATTTTATATATGAACAAGGGTAGTTTTGCCTAATTTTTCCTTACTTCGTATTTTTTTAATCGTAATACATATATTATTCATATTTAAACCATTTAACAGTAAATTAGAAAATTATAAGTTGGTAATCAAAGTTTTCAGTGAAAGTTAAGTTGCATGTCTTAGTTTTAATCAATGTGTTAAATTTTCAGTATATTTAAATATACTTTGTTTTTAATTTGCAGGAGGTCCTAGGTTATAAAATTGACCACCAGGTTTCTGTTTACATAGTAGCAGTATTAGAATATATTTCTGCAGATATTTTGAAGCTGGTGGGGAATTATGTAAGAAATATACGCCATTATGAAATTACAAAACAAGACATTAAAGTGGCAATGTGTGCCGATAAGGTAGGACACAGAACTTCTGGGGCTTTTTGGAGGCTTTTTTGGTGGTGGTGATTTTACTGGGGCTGGAACCTAGGGCCTTGTATATGCAAAGAACGTGCTCTGCCACTGAGCTACATGCATTGCTAGGCCTTTTTATTTAGAGAAAAAGAATTGCTAAATTGCATAAGCTGGTTTCGAATTTGTGATCCTCCTGTCTCAATTTCTCAATCAAGTAGCTGAGATTCCACATATGGCATCAAACTAAGCCTGTTCTTATATTTTTACTTGTGATTTATTGAATGCTAACTTAGTGTTCATACATATTAAAACTGTACTATGTATTGGGTGGTATTTCAGAAGTGTGTATAGAAAGATATGTCAGCAATGAACACATTCAAGATACCAGTGTATAGGAATAAGATACAAGTGCTATCATATGTTTAAACATGTATTTTTTCTTATGTATTGCTATAACTAGAGTTAATTATAGTAATAGTATTTTAATAGTGAAATTTCTTAAACTTTTCTTTGACTGGAAGATTTAGAATGTTAAAGGGTGGGTGTTGTGGTGCACACCTGTAATTCCACTGTTCAGGAGGCTGAGGCAGGAGGATCACTCCAAGTTCCCAAGTTCAAGGCCAGCCTGGGCTACATAGTGAGTTCAGGATCAGTCTGAACTACAAATAAGACTGGTCTCCAACTGCCCCCTCCATGTTATAGATTTATTTGAAAATATAAAAATACTAACCAACAGTTATTTCAACATCTAGCTTTAAATGCTTGTAGAGTATTTCAATTACAATAATAAAGAATGGTTATTGAAAGTTAAGCATATGCTTGGTTTATTGCATTTGGTTGTTATTGTATATCTCTAAGGCAGATAATCTTATTTAGATGATTTTGCCATAAGTTTGCAAAAAGAGAAAAGATGAGTTTTCACCAGGGGTAAAAAATGGTAAGCTTTTTGGAGGAAACAGTTTGTTTTATTGCCAACAAATGAGAGAAGGCATGAATTCAAATGAGAGTGGTGAGGTATAGAACAGAGGACACCAAGTCAAAGAGAAACTTTACAGAACTTGGGACTGGATCAGAAGTAATCAGCAAGAGAGACAGACTGCAGGTGTCAGCAGGGAGCTGCAGGAGGCGTGTGTGGCAGCATGTACAAGATTCTCTTTTAGAGAAACTTGAAAGGAGCCATGAAGAGGTGGCAGCAGTGTAGCCAAGAGAAGGCTGCTGCATGTCTGCTCTTATGTCACTTAGGAATTTACTCAGAGATTTCTTCGGGCACTTATTTTCCAATTCGACTATTTATACTTTTAAAATTTCTTAACTGTATAGGTATTGATGGATATGTTTCACCAAGATGTAGAAGATATAAATATATTATCTTTAACGGATGAAGAACCTTCCACCTCAGGAGAACAAACTTACTATGATTTGGTAAAAGCATTTATGGCAGAAATTCGACAATATATAAGGGAATTAAATCTAATTATAAAAGTTTTTAGAGAACCCTTTGTCTCCAATTCCAAATTGTTTTCAGCTAATGTAAGTATATTTTGTATTACTATGTTGTTAAATTTGCATGACCACTTAAAATTTGAATTTGTATAGTTGATGTTAATTTGTCATTGTTTTTAATTGTGGGGTTTAATTTATGATCACAGAGTGAATACTACAGTACTTCCTCTTTTAATTAAAACTTTTTTAATTTTGAAGAGGAAAACAAGAACAAGAACAAAGACAGTGCAACACTTTCAAGAGATCACACATCAGAAATTAAAAGACAAACTCCAAAGTTGTGATTATGTAAATGAAAATGGATGCACAGACTCTTCCATGTACTCCTAATCTTCTTAAGTGAAGATAATTTTACTTGGCTCATTTGAGTCATTTCACCAATGCTTCCTCAGTGCGAGCTGTACTGTCAGACGCTGTACTTAGCCATAGGTATTCAGAGACACATGAGCAGCAGTTTCTTCCCTCAAGTTTAGCCAACAGTGTGATGCAAACTTAAATTTTAATTGTATTACAAAATGCTAGTAACTATAACAAATATGACAGCAATAGTGGATATACAGAACGAGCCAGTAATGGGACTACAGCTGCTAAAAAAGTAATCAAAGTAACCCAATTAGGACCTGAGAAAATGCTGAGTGAAAATCGGTGAGGTTGTGTGAAGGTGTTACATTACTAATAACTCCTAGAACCGTAGCCGTACAATCATAAATGGCTAATGGAGAAACATTACTCATTACAGAAGCTGGCATTCGAGCTCAAAATATGGCAACAAGTAAACATTAAAATATGAAGGAATAAGGGCTAGAGGTATAGCTTGGGGTAGAGCATTTGCTTATTTTGTGAGGCTTGCCTTGGGTTCAATCTTTAGCAACACAAAAATAAATAAGAGATCAGATACAAAATTTACGTTTTTTGTTATACAGGTCTTGCTTCATCTCAGTCTTAACCGTCCGCAGAAAAGTATAAAAACAAGGTATATAAAATAAGGCCATAATAATATACTGAGCTGTAAATGGCTCTAGTCAATAACCTCTTCAGATAACCCACTATTATTATGGACTGCTGGACTATGTTGGATTGTTTTGCTGAATTTGAGCATCTATAATAATTGAATGCCAATAGAATACCCATCTCTGACAGGACTAAACAAAAAAAAAGGGGGATACAAAGGAAGGACCATTTCTGTGTTTGTATAAACAGCATAGTTAGGATAAATATGTAGTACTTTTGCATAATTCTACGAGAAGAAAGATTTGCACTAATAGTGTTTGGACAGTTTATCCTGTCTGCTTCTTGTACTATGGATAACCACTAGGAAGATAACACTGTAAAAAGTATTAATCATTGAAACCGTACTATAATTCAGCTTTTTTAAAAAAAAGAGATAGGTATACAGCTTCATTCTCTTAATTCAATGAATAGAGGCATCTGCTCTAATAGTGTTTGTAAATATAATATCATGTATGCGCCTTGTACAACAGAAAACCACTCTGAAAACAATATGCAATGTATTAATTATTGAATCTCTTCTACTAATTTTATTTGAAACTGTCTCATTGCTATTTGTTCTTCAATAAGATAAATAAAATATGAAAAACAAAAATTTTTCAGGACCTCAGACCAATAAATAAGGGAGCAGATTACAGTGCTAGTTGCAAAACCAAACAAAACAAAACAAAAAGGACATGGTGGCACATGCTTGTAATCCCAGCACTGGGGAAGCTGAGGCAGGAGGATCATTACAAGTTCAAGACCAGCCTGGGCTACAATGTGAGCCTGAGCTGAATGGTGAGACTTAGTGTCAAAAAAGACCAAAAAACTCCACAAAGAGCACATACAGTGTTAGTTGCATAAATTTATAAAGACATTAAAAATCATTGAATTATTTTAAATGGATAGGTTGTATGGTATGTGAATTATGTATTAGCAAAGCTGTATAAAGGCAAACATGTCTTGGCACACAAAAATCAAATCATTTGGTATTGACCAAAATGTGTTCACCTATAAACATTGGAGACATGCAAATTAAAGTAGCAGTGAGTGCTGTTTCATACTTATTAGACAGGAAAGAAGTCACTTACACTACCGTATGTAAAGGATGTGGAACAGTTGCTTGTAGGAATGTGAAATACCTGTAGTACTAGTCAAGTGTTACTAATCTCTTCTTGGGTGGGGGATTAGTATTGAGGATTGAACCTAGGGCCTTGCATGTTCGGCAAGTGCTCTGTCACTAACCTGCAGCCCACACCCATTAGTGTAAACTAGTATAAACATTTTAGAAAAAATTTCACAATTTTATATAACAAGTATAAACTAGTCATACCATCCAGCAAGTCTACTTAGATTTTTACCCAGAAAAAGTGAAAATATGTCCATACAAAATTTGTTTATGAATGCTCATAACAGCTTCACTAGTAATAGCTTAAAACTGGAAAGAACCCAAATATCTACCAAAGAAGAATGGATATATTATGATCTGATCATATAATAGAATGCTACTCAGCAGTAAAAAGAATGAAATAGTTATGCATGGATGTATCTCAAAAAGTGAGCAAAGAAGCCACACACAAAAGGTTAGATATGATTCCACTTAACTTGATATTCTAGAAAAAATACTTTTTTAGTGACAGGAAATTGCTGCTTTGCTAGGCACAAAGAGCAGTAAGGGTTGACAGGGTTTATAAGGAAAGTCTTACAATGATGAAAATATTGTGTATCTTTTTTTTGTGTGTGGAACTGGGGATTGAACTCAGGCCCTTGCACTTGCCAGGCAAGTGCATATTCTACTGAGCTATCTTCCTGGCTCGTGTATCTTGGTTATGATGGTGATTACAAAGATGAGTACATAAAATCTCACCAAAGATAATACTTAAAGTAGTTATTTCGTACAATACAGTATATGTATATGAACCACACCTCGAAGTTGACTTGACAGAAACTATAGTGTCATAGATAACAAAAACTGAATAGTACCAGTGAATTTTAATGTGATAGTACAAAATTCATCTGGTGTCAGACTCCATATTAAACTGACCTTTAAAAAACTACCATTTGTTAAATTTTGGTGCAGTGACATAAAAAGGACATTTACTCTATTAATATGAAATGTCTAGAATAGACAGATTCATAGAAACAGAATGTAGAATATTGGTTGTTAGAGATGGAGAGAGGAGGAATAGAGAATGACTGATAACCTGGAGAGTGTCTTTTGGATAATGAAATGTTCTAGCATTTGGTGGAGTTAGATTTCTAAGTTTGGTATGGACTCTTGTACATATACTAGTAATTATCAAACACTAAGTCATTTTATAAGGAGAATTTTATGATACATAAATATTTCAGTAGAAAAAGTATATTCTCAATTATTTGAATAGACTATCAAAATATTCCTCCCACTTTTACTACATATCTGTATAAAGCTAGATTTTCTTCACACTGAATGCCAAAATCTATAACATAGGTATTGTTGTATGTTACCCTGTTTTTGTCTTTGTTTCTGATTTTTGTCCTTGCTTTTATTTTTACTTTTCGAAATAAAATAAATTGTTTTTAAAAAATTGGCATTACCTAAGAAAACAGTTCAAAGAACTATAAAGTAAAAATTAGAATAATAATTAGATCAAATTATTCTGATAGTATATGATTAATGATCTGTTTAAGATACAGAAGTGATATAAAATTGTTCATGAAATAATATTTTTATTAAGCATCTAAGGGGAGGTGGCCTCATGACATTGTCATGTTGCTTTGCTGTCTTTCATTTTCTCCTGCAATTAAAAATTTGCCTAATCTAAGAAACCCTGTTACAGTGTTTAATAAAATGGGTTGAAAGATTTCTCTAAAAAAATAGATATGAAAGTCCTACTGTATTCTCTTAAACTGTTAGATTTCCAAACTGTACAACCATACAATTTTTGACTATTGTTTTAGAAAGTCATTTTTATGAAAATATTATTTATGTTAGCATAATAATTTATTATTTTAAAAAAATACTTTAAAAATTCTTGGTTTTAACTTCTGTTATAGTAACTTGGTAGATATTAAGCAACAACTTTTTAAAAGCCTTAAGTAATTTTTAAGTGTGAAGAAGTCCTTTGACAAAAAGTTTGTGCTCTGCTAGCATAAAGAAATATATTTGTACAGTGTACATCATTGTAAAGCAAATTCTTAATTGCATTTATATCTGTAAGTAAAAGTTGTCAGTGAATCTGGCATGTTAAATTTTGAGTATAAAATGAATTAGTAGCTAAAAATAGTCTATTATATCTAACTGAATTAAATTAATCTATTTCTCTCTGCCCTCCTCAATAGGATGTTGAAAATATATTTAGTCGAATAGTAGATATACATGAACTTAGTGTGAAGTTACTGGGCCATATAGAAGACACTGTAGAAATGACAGATGAAGGCAGTCCACATCCCTTAGTAGGAAGCTGCTTTGAAGACTTAGCAGAGGTGAGTCCTTCAAGAAGTCTATATGTGAGTTTCTTTTTGCATTGTAATTAGGAATCTTAATTCTTGTGTATAGCCAGAATCATAGTTACTAATTGTTGACTGTTAAATTAGTTATTGCTTAAATTTCTTATTTCCCTTTTCCTCTTAGGTCATTGTAAACATTTTGTTTTCTGTTATCAAACAGAAAAAAAAAATGGTCTTTAACTATAGAAAAACAGATCCTACAGTTGAGAGGCATGACAGCTGACACCTAATGGTCTACTATAAAATCTTTCATAGTAGGACCAAGAAAAGTCAGTGAATCAGTGAAGTATTTGGATCTGAGCTCAGACTACTTGTTCTTCACTATAATTTATGCTATCTTATTAGTTGTGTGTCCATGAGCAAGTTATTTAGCATGATGATAATAATAGGACTTAAGATTTCTGTGAAAATTACAGTAATCTGTGTGAAGTATTCAGCCAACCATCTTCATACAATGAGCTACTCAGTATGTAACTACTTAAATATTATTTAAAATAGGACAAATGAAGTGACAAATCATGTATAGGAACCAGAGGATTGAGGTCTTGTAGGGCAGAAAATCTTACAAACTTCTCTAAATCAAACACTAAAATATATGAATTAGTCCTAATAAGTTAGCATTGATGGAAATTCTCAGGTTTCTAGCTTTTGCTCTGTTTTCACTTTAAAATCCACTCTATCTTTTATTATAACACTGTGTTGAGCTTGTTAAAATATATATACATAATGGCTAGACTATAGGAGAATTCAGAAACCAGAAAAGAATGCTCTTATTACTTTTATTTAGCATTCTATTAGCAGTATAGCCTGGTGCAAAAACTACAGAAAAAATAGACAGGCTAAGTTGTTCTATTTGCCACTTCAGTTTGACCAATTGGTAGTCTATGTAATTGTCTATATAGCAAATATAAGATGTATATATCATTAGAACTCATAGTCAAGTTCAGTATAATAGCTAGACGAATCAATATATAAAACTTGACAGCATTACTGTGCTCAGTTACAACCCATTGGATATACAGTAGTACCTCTTTACAGACTGACTTCTTTCCATGTTTCTGGTCCCAACTGAATTGGATGAGAACTGAATCGAGTTCATTGGTTAGGTTCGATGTTGACTTTATGGGGAAATCAGATTCAGTTCTCATCCAATGTGATTTGCGACCAGAACTGGAAAGAATTAAGTTCATGAACTGAAGTACCACTGTATAACATGAAAGGCAAAAGGCTACCTTCACTTTTTGATTGTAAGATACTCACTAATAAATCTCATTAGGGACTCAGGATATGGCTCAGTGGCAGACTGCTTGCCTACCATGCATAATGCCCAGGGTTGGATCTACAGCAACACAGACACATACACATAGTAATAAACCTAGTTATAGATATGTAGGACTTTTGTTAAGAAAAATGATAATTTGATGTATGAGGAATATATGACTAAATGATTATATACCAGGTTTATTGGTAGATGCAATATTTTAAATAATAATAATTATCTTTAATCCATAAATCCAGTGCAAACAAAGCTAATCCTAAAATTCATGTATAAGAATATACAGACAAAAATAGCAATTTGGAGCAAGAACCAGATGAGGGCAGTTGTCCTATCACACATTAAGATTTATTATAAAGATGCAGTATTAAGTGTGTAGATGCTGATGCAGTTTTTATTATCTGTGGCACTATAGTTTCTGTCAAGTCAATGCTGATGTAGACCATCTATAACAGAATAGAGACCCTGGGGAAAACATACATGTCCATTCCTAATATGTGACAGTAATGAACTCAGGACCTTGAGATTGCCAGGCAAGCACTTATTCCAGTGAGCTATCTCCCTGGCCCCCTCAAGAAGTTTTCTGACTTAGGTACTTTTCTTGTTGCTGAGACAAAATACCCAATATCCAGAGTTAAGGGAGGAAAATTTTATTTAAGCTCAGTTTGTAGAGGTTTCAGTGCAAGAGTTCCTGGCAGGCAGGCAGATTTAGCAAAGCAACAAAGGACCTTACCAGTACTTTTCTGGCCCTCTTCTATCTAGAATGCTGGGATTAGGGAGTGCCAGATCAGTCAGTGGATTGGTTAAGTAATCCCACACCTTTAATCCCAGCATCACACCCTGTAGATTCAGCCATATGCCACAAAAACCCCACTTATGACTATAAGACTGGGGGGATATTTTGACCTAAATCATAACATTCTCAGTGTTCTGAATTCGAATAATCAATAATGTTAAAATAACCACACTACTGCCCAAAGCAATCTGCAGCCTCAGTGAACTCTCCCTCAGAATACCTGTAGCATTTTTCACAGACTAGAAAAAAAATCCTAAAATTTATATGGAACCACAAAAACCCCAAATAGCAAAGCAGTCTTGAGACAAAAGAAGAGTAGGAGGGGTTATACTGACTTCAAAATATATGCTACATGGAGCTTGGAATGTAGCTAAGTTGTAGAGTACTACTTGCCCATCATGTTCAAGGGGATTCAAAATGCTCAGCACTGCAGAAAACGAAAAAACTACAAACTGCAATATTCAGAAAACATGGCATAAAATATACAAACACATAGAATATGCAGGATAGAAAGGCTAAATGTTGGGCTGGGGAGATAGCTCAGTAGAATAAGCACTTGCCTGGCAAGCACAAGGTCCTGAGTTCAATCCCCAGTACCGCACAGAAAAAAAAAAGAAAGGCTAAAACTTAACCCACATATATCTACAACCAACTGATCTTCAACATAGGCATTATGATTAAATACCAAAAAAACAATCTTTTTGGTAAAAAGGTTCTGGGAAAACTGGATATGCATATGCAAATATATGAAGTGACCTCTCTAACCATAAATTTTAAAAAATCACTAAAAATAAAGACTTAAATGTAAGACTCAAAACTGAAAAATACCAGGAGACAATGATGAAAGCTTTGAGACACATTAGAAGGGATAAGGATTTGTTTGGATAAGATCCCAAAGCAAAAGGAAAAATAAATAAATGGGAGAAAACTTTTGAAACTGTATCTCTTTTAACAGTCCAGAAAATATAGGTAACTCAACTCAGTAGTGCATACACAAAAAGCCAAATTATCTGTTAATGGTTTAGATCTAAAGTGCTGACATATCTCCCAGAAGTATCGTGTGTCGAGGCTGGACTTTGGGAAGCTGATTGGATTTTGGGAGTGCTGTACTTATAAGTGGATTAATGAATTGGTGCACTCTGTGAGTGCATAGTTGAGTGTGCTTTTAGAAAGTAGGGTTGTGTCTTGGAGGCATGTGTTCTTGTCCCTGGCTCCTCCTTAGTTTTGCTTTCTGGCTGCCAGGATTAAGCAGCTTTCTCCGCATGCTGTTGCATCATGTTGTTTCTGTCTTGGAGATAGCTAACCATGGACTGAACCCTCTGATACCATCAGCCAAGCAGACTGCTCCTTCTTAAGTTGTGGATATCAGGTACCTTGTCCCAGCAATGGAAAAGTGACTAATATACGTCTTATTTGAAAATTGAAAATATATAATTTTCTCTAAAGAAAATATAAGAATGTACCAGGACCTCAATACTTGGGAGCTGAAGCAAGAAGATTGCTGAAAATTTAAGGCTATCCTAGGTTATATAGTGAGTTAAGGCCAGCCTTAAAGTTTAAGGATCCTATATAGTAGGACCATGACTCAGAAAGTATAACAGGAATAAAAAATAGCCAAGAGGTTTATGAGCCTTTTGGTTAGATCTGCCATCTTCCAGTAATTTACCAAAATGACTAAGACAAAGGGCAAGAGGAGAGGAACCCATTATATTGTTCTACAGGCCTTTTAGAAAACATGGGGTTGTTTCTTTGGCCACATACATGCGAATCTACAAAAAGGGTGACATTGTAGACATCAAGGGAATGGGTACTGTGCAAAAAGGAATGCCTCATCTTACCATAGCAAAATGGCAAGAGTCTACAACGTTAGACAACAATGCTATTGCATTGTTGTAAACAAGTTAAGGGCAAGATAGTTGCCAAGAGGATTAGTATGCATATTGAGCCTGTTATACACTCAAAAAATCGTGATAGCTTTCTGAAACGTGTCAAGGAAAATGATCAGAAAAAGAAGGAAGCCAAAGAGAAAGGTACCTGGGTTCAGCTGAAGCGCCAGCCTGCCCCTCCCAGAGAAGTGCACTTTGTGAGGACCAATGGGAAGGAGCCTGAGCTGTTGGAGCCTGTTCCCTAGGAATTCATGGCATGAACTGGGGGTGTTGCTCTGCCATTCAGCACCTAATTGGCAGCTTAAGTGTTCCAGGTCCTGCGTAAAAATAAAATCATCCTGTATTCTAAGGGTGGATTTCTTAGTTGAACAGGTGCCTTCTTACCTCAGAAATATTTGCAGCAGATTCACTGCACCTAGTAATTGTGTCTAGTCTTTACTCTTCAGTGTTTTTCTTGCTGAAAGATATTGCTAAGGTATTGTGCAGGTGTGTTCCCAAGTATTCAAATATTTATAAAATACTTATTGGCTCAAAGTAAATCATCATGGGGAAAAGATGTATCAAAATAAATAGAAGTCACTTCAGAAACAAATGTAAGTCCATTTCAGTTAATTGTTTAAAGCAAATAAATAAATAAATAAATAGGTATATGACAATGCTCAACATGGGTGATCATCAGAAAGTGCAAATCATAACCACTATAAGGTATTACCTCACTCCAGTTGAATGGGTGTTATAAAAAGACGAATGATAAAAACAAATACTAGAGAGGACATGGAGAAAAGAAACCATTAATGTTGGTGAGAACATAAACTGGTGTAGTCATTATAGGGAAAAAAAATGGATGCTCTTCACAAAATTAAAAATAGACCTATATGATCCAGGAGTTTGACTACCAGGTATACAGTAGTCCCTCGCTTTTTGTGCCCTGACTTTCATGAACTCTATTTTGCAGGTTTTCAAAAAAATAATTTTATTTATTTATTTATTTTTTGGCGGTACTGGGTATTGAACTTAGGACCTTGCACTTGCCAGGCAAGTGCTTATTCTACTGAGCTATCTCCCCAGCCTGTTTTCAAAAAAATATGAATCTAAATGATTTATTGTGGACTTTTCACTATGTGGCAGGATTTTGCAGTACTGTACAGCATACATGTAGTTAGAATTACATAGGTTTATGAGTTTAAAAAATGGTTAGAACATTAGAAGTGTTTTTAAAAGTGTGGCAAAGTTTTATAAGAGTGTGGGAAGGGTTTGCAAAGCCTTAAAATATATAAATACCAAAATAAATGTAACATCACTAATGCACTGATTTTCACATGTCATGAGGTGTCTGGAATGGAACCTCTGCAGTAAGTGGGTTGCTTGTGCACATCCCAAGGAGATGAAGCCAGCAGGTTGCAGAGATGTCTCGGGCCCATTCAGTGGGACACTTTGCAGTTCAAATGTTGGCGAGGAAGTCCATTGGCAGGCGACAGATATAAACAAGTTCCCTTTTGTAGTTTATATGTTTAAAAGTTATTGATACATATATGCATAAGAAGATAATACCAGCACTAGGGAGGCTGAGGCAGGAGGATTGTTGTGAGTTCGAGACCAGCCTGAGCTACAAAGTGAGCTTAAGGCCAGCCTGAACTGCACAGTGAGACCCTGTCTCAAAAAAGACAAAAAAAAAGAAGATAATACCAAGTACTCGTTAAAGCAGTATTTATTATTTTTAAAATGTATATTTTCTAAAAGGCCCATAGTAAGAGTAAAGAAAAATGGTGTACTCATGAATTAGAATATCACTGTCTTGGGCTTTAATATAAATTAACTGCAAGGAACTATACGAATGAGAATGAATAAGTCCTGAAAACAACTTCGAATATAGAAAGTCAGTTACAGAAGAGTAACATACTCCCCTTTGCTGCTGGGACAAAATACGTAATATACACAGCTTCAAGAAGAGGTTTATTTGGCTCAGTTTCAGTCCAGGTTGGTGGGTGCCAAGGCACAAATGCCACTGGCAGGTGGGCTCAGTGAGGAGAACTGTTCAGTCACGAAACGGAGCACAGAGCTTGGGGTTAGGCCTGGTCCCTCTAGGTTGTGCCTGCTCCCAGCAGGCCTACTTCCTCCGGCAGGACTCCTCCTAGCAGCACCTTCACACACTCCTGCAGGCGCTCACCAGCAGATCATTAGATCCTGGTGCACTCACCAAGCTACCCCCACCCCCACCCCCACCCCCATGGTTTCTGGACCTTATGAAAGCCCCATCTCTCAGCATTGCTGCATTGCAGACCAGGCAATCAATACCTGAGTCTTTGGAACGTTTCCTATTTAAATGTACTATTTAAGTGGTTTTTGAAAGCATGAAGGATACATAATTATGATATCAAAACAAACAGGAGTGATAAAATTCAAGTTCAGGATAGCGACTACCCTGTGGAAATTAGGACAGGAGACAGACTTGCAAAGGATCAGTTACAACCTTTTTTTTTTTTTTTGTGGAATCGGGGACTGAACTCAGAACCTTGCACTTGCCTGGCAAGCACTTATTCTACTGAGCTATTTCCCCAGGACCCCTATTTTTAAAAAAATTGAGAGAAGTATTATAACATTGACTTTTTCTTCTTGTTTGCTAGATGGATGGATATAGTTAGGTTAGGCTGTTCTCTATATTTGTGTTACATGAATTGAAAATTTTTACATTTTCTGTGAACCGTATACTTATGTTTTAGCTAACAAATCATAAAATCATCTGTTAACTTAAAAACAGATTCTTAGAAGTGCATGCTATTCTACAGATTTATCCTCAAAAATAAAAGTACATGGTGACAGTTTATGTTCTCAGTGAATTGTCCTTTTTTCCCCGTCTCTTAACTGTTTCAGAGTAAAGCAGCTACCATTTATTCAATGTGTAGTATGTGCCAGCAATGTAAGTGCTTTACATATGACATTTAATTTCTAAAACAGCACTGTAAAGTGAATATTATCTATACTTTCCAGTGAGGAAGCATAATTAAACAGTTTGCTGAAGATCCACAACTAACAGTGAATTTAATAAAGGTGTAGGCATTAGAGTCATAGATACCATAGTGTATTAAACCATGCACTATACAAATCTTTTCTTTTGTCTATAGTTATAAAAAGTCTGTAATACATTAGAGCTTATTGAGAGAGGAGGGAGGCAGACTTGGCAATAATGTCCACTGTGTATCATAATTGTAGCAATTCAAAGAGACCCAAGACATAGACATCAATTGAGATCTTTACTCCTCTTCATCATCTACTTTTTATTCCTTTCTCTTTCCTGTTGTTGGGCTGGGGAGATGGCTCAGTGGAATAAGCGCTTCCCTGGCAAGCGCAAGGACCTGAGTTCAGTCCCCAGTTCCACCAAAAAAAAAAAAGCAAACTCTTTCCTGTTGTTACTGTTGAAATCTTACTGTCCACTTCTGTAAAATGTATAAGGGACAACTGAAAAATGTGGTGTGCTCTTATGCTATACAGAAATTCTTCCATGAGAAGCGTCATAGACTACAAGGGTCCTACTACTCAACAAAAAGAATTTAACTAGAAAATACTTATTTATTCTATTGAATTATAATTAATAGGCATAGTTCTTGTTTAAAGGATTTAAAAGGAATATATAGTTGTGTTGATATAGATGAGGTTATAATTTAATCTTTTGTGTTTATGGTGGTAAGTTATTTGTATTACCTTGGAGAAGATTTATGTATTTATGTTTTACCTTTATTTTCTAAGGAACTGGCATTTGATCCATACGAATCCTATGCTCGGGATATTTTACGACCTGGTTTTCATGATCATTTCCTTAGTCAGTTATCAAAGCCTGGGGCAGCACTTTATTTGCAGGTACAGTAATTTTTAAATCAAGATGTACAGTGTCCAAAAAGTAAAATTCAAAAAAATTAAATCACCTTCTTTTCTAGTCAATAGGCGAAGGTTTCAAAGAAGCTGTTCAATATGTTTTACCCAGGCTCCTTCTAGCTCCTGTTTACCACTGTCTGCATTACTTTGAACTTTTGAAGGTAAGGAAACTCATTGGTATTTGTAAAATACTCAAATAGTATAGGTTTTTGGTTTGCTTTTTGCTGGAAATTAACCTGAGGCTTTAAACACATCAGGCAAGTCCTTGACCACTGAGCTTTGTCCCTAGTCTAGGATGAAAATTTTATCACTTCATTTGTAAATTATCATTTGACATCTATGTAAACTAGTGTATACCCGTTTTGTTTCCCAGTTTAAAAAAAAAATGTAAATAAAGCTTCAAAAGATAGCATATTTTCCTGTTTTAGCAGTGAATTTTAAAGCAACTGTTAGATTTTTTTTTCTTGTGTCTTTTTTGTTTACATGGTTGATTGTTTTTAGAAAAACCTCAGATTTATACATTCCAACCTCCATTTGGGACCTCAGTAGATTAATGGACTCATGTAAAGGATGCAATTTGAAGATAATGATGAAATAATAGGGAAGGTTAATTTAGCTAATTTTCATGCCTCATTTGCAAATATCTCTAGTAAATTGTTTATTTTATTTTATTCTTTTCTGTATTTTAGGAAAGGGTCCACAGCGTGTTCAGGGTCTCATTACTAGATCAGACTTGTAGTGATCTGCCTGTTTACAGCCTCCAAAGTGCTGGGATTATAGGTGTGCTCCACCATGCCCAGACTTAATTGCCATCTCAGTGTGCCCCAGAGGCGGGGCTGGCACGGCAGACCTGGGGATTGAACTCCTGGCCTTACTCTGCTGAGCTAGGGTCCAGGGAGATAGCTCAGTAGAATAAGTGCTTGCCTGCCAAGCACAAGGGCCCGAGTTCAACCCCCGAGTTCCGCAAAAAAAAAAAAAAAAAAATTGCCGAGCTATTTGGCCAGCCCAAATTGCTTATTTTAGAAGTGGTAAATTTGTAAGATCTCATTAAAAATTCCCCATTTCATCAAATTCAGAGTAGTCAGAAGCACTGATCAAAGGGAAAGAGTTTTGACTTTTCCTCCTACTATACACTAAAACTAAAAGTTTTTGCACAAATATAATTCAGTGGTGTTATTTTCTTCCACTGGGAAATAGCCGTTTGCTTTGTGTGCTGGCTCAGTATATGTTCCTTTGAATGTAACCTAACACTCCTGTGGAGAGCTGACTGACATGCACTTAGGAAAAGGCTCTTGTCGTTTTTTAATCCATAATATTTTTGTTCGTACCACTTATAAGCTTTCTAAGAGAGCCTAATTTTACATTCACAAAGTATTTTTATTTGATAAGTTTTTCAAAATTTAAAAGATGGGGCCGGGAAGATGGCTCAGTGGAATAAGTGCTTACCTGGCAAGTGCAAGGGCCTGAGTTCAATCCCCGGTTCTGCCCCCCCAAAAATTTAAAAGATGCTAAGTATAGAGTTGTTCATTAACTACAGTAGGAGCTGAGAGATGAAAATAAATTTTATTTGTGTAATGTTACATAACATTTAAAGCAAGGATACCTGCGCAGAGGGGCTCAGTATTTCTGGTTCACTTAGGTTGTTGAGCAGGGGGAATGCTTGGTCCATAATACAACTTTGCATGAATTGTGCAGAGTTGCTGGTTAATCTTTTGCCAATTAAAACTGCTTGCTAAAACTTTTTAAGAAACACATTTTTAACTGGAGGGAAAAAAAAGATAAATCATAAATAGGTACAAATTTCCTTTGACAAATGTGAGCATTGTATATATCTAAACTGTACTGATAAACTTAATTAAATTTAAAAACATACAGATAAAACAAATACTTGTTTTATCAAATAAAAAAAACCTGTTCAGTATAATTCTGCTATAGAGGATGTTTTATTAGACACTAACAGTGTGCAGGCATTGATCATGACTAAACAGGCTCTCTGTAGTGAACTGGCACATGAATAGAAGACCTCTGCGTTTAATGAAGTGGCAGAATTTTAGCCCTACAGTTTCCTTCCATTTACTCTCTGCCTTATAAGTAACCTGGACTTCATCAAATTTCTCAAGAATGTCCAGGAATGGAATAAGGGAGTTAAAGTTTAGTATTTAATCACTAGTCAGAATTATAGCATTATTAGCAATCTGTTCAAGACTGAAAACAACATACCTTTTAAATCTTTTAATTATTTATAAAAAATTTATTGTGATAACCACAGTTGTTGTCTGTACTTTATTTATTTTTGTGGTACCAGGGATCAAACTCAGAACCTTGTACTTGCAAGGCAGGTGCTCATGCCCTGAGCTATCTCCCTGGTCTGATAAACATAATTATGAGACAGTTTTGTTACGTGGAATCCTTTTTTGTAATATTTTCTGCAGTAACAAGATTTTTAATTGAGCCTGTATTAAAATTCTGAAGGATTCAAAACATGGTATTAATTATTCCCAGAGCAGAAATTAATGTATAAATAAAAACAAAAATGCTGGATATAGTGCTGACAAGATAGCTCAGCAGACTAGGTGCCTGCTTTGGCAGCACAGGGAACAGGGCTCGATCCATGCCAGCCCTGCCCCTGGGGCATGCTAAGTTGGGTGACCTAGTCTGGGTGCAGTGGCGCATGCCTATAATCCTAGCAGTGGAGAGGCTGAAAACAGGAGGATCACTGCAAGTCTGAGCTGTGTAGTGAGACCCTGTACCAAATACATAAAATGGAAAAAAAAAAAATGCTGAGTGTGGTGTCAGACACCAGTAATCCTAGCACTCTCGGAGGTTGAGGCAGGAGAACTGCAAGATCAAGCCCAGGTTGGGCAACCTAACAAGGACCTGTCTTAAGATACAAAAGCTAAATAAAGGATAAGGGTGTAGCTCAGTGTGAAGACTTTTGGCTCAGTCCTTAGTAACACCCCCCCCCACACACACACACCACTATGATTTAGAAAAGCTTTTATGACAGTTAGAACCTAATCATTTACTAAGAAAATTTACTTATTGTTTGAATTCAGGTAATTAGATTTTCTGAAGTTATAACATCATAATAGATTCCTACATAGTAAGTGTATCCTTCAGAAAGATTTCCGATTTAAAGATGTGTATCCCAGAATCATGTTACTGCCTAAGCTATAGAGAGCTTGTCTACTCAGATCATTCTTTATTCTCTATTGTCTCAGCATTAATGCATGGCTTATACTCATGTTTAATTTGTATTTGTTGGTGTGTTGCTGACCCAGATGTCTTCACTGACCAGTCTTTTCAGGTGCGTTCTCTGGGCTGCTGTTATCATGACACCCTCTGAATAATAGAGGAGGATGTCAGGAGGGCAGAGGTTCGGGAAACACTGTCATTGCTGATGCTCCAAAAGATGTTTATGTACAGTAGACTACTACTTTCTGCAAAACTGCACAATAAAATAATCATTTTCCAGAATTTTTCAAATAAGTTACACCATTGAATCTATTAAAAATGGAAAACATTTATAAAATTATATAATTCCAAAAACCACCATGGAGGTTCTCCCCATCAGATGAACGGAAAGAGCATTTAGCTTTTAAGAGTCCAAGATCTTTTTCCAACTACATGATTCTTACTAATTCTACATTTCTTCTTTTGGGAATTGTTCTTACTCCACTCCTCAGTCTGAACTTGGTAATTCTAAACTCAGCAATAATTGGGGAAAGAAATGGATCAACCAGAGGCAGCAAAGCCTTGTGACATCAGGGTTAGTTGGAAACTGACCACAATTTATGAGTCCAATGGCTTTTGAAAACTTACTATATAGGTGCCCATCATGTCTTCTCTTGTTCTAGCTGTGTGGCCTGAGACAAGTCACTTCTTTTTGAACCCTGGTTTCCTTATTTATGAGGTTCTTATTGTCATTGAGTAGACTTGTCCACCAAAATATACATGTAAAAGTACTTCATTATAGTAAAGAACACAAACACTGAGCATTGTCATCACTTAGAATTTTTTTTCTTGTCCTACAGATACTCTTTTGTGGGGTGGGCTATGCAGTTCAGGCTGGCCTTGAACTTATTTTATTATGTAGCCCTGGCTGGCCTTGAAATGCAGCAATCCTCTTGTTTCAGCCTATTGAGTGCAGGGTTTACAATTGTGTGCCCAGCTTGGTGGATATCTTAAAGTTAACATTTTATTCCCTTTTTCCCACACTACAGCCCCCTCTCCTGCCTACCTAAATCTGTACTTTTTCCTATATTCTCTCTTTCTATTGATCACCTCATGTCCCTCTATTAGAAGCCATTGCACCATCTTTGATTCTTCCCTCTGCCTTTTAAAGGGATCTAGAGACTGGCAGGTTGTGTCCATTCTCATGGACACTGTCTGAGTCAAAGCCCTGAGCGTGTCCTGCCTGGATCATTGCAGCACCTTCTTTATGTGGTCTTTCTACTCCTTGAAATGCCCCAGTTGAAAGGTGTAGTTGGTTTCCTGTCATCTGTAACACAGAAATCAAAATTCTTTAGCTTTGCTGAAGCTACCCCTGCAACTTCATCTCTCAGTATTTAATCCAACCTACCCTGCACTGTAGCCATTAAGGAGTTCATAGTGGCATGGATGTACCAAATGTGTTCAGTTATTTATTTGCATGTCCTTTTCCCCACATTTACATGGAATATCTCTTCTTCAAACTCTGCTTTTTATGTGGGAATCTCAGAGGATTTCTTCAAGTGTGGACTCCTCTCAAGTTTCCCCTAGTTGCCTAGGCTGACCTTTTCACTGAACACTTCTTTTTTTCACATCTCTTTGTAGACCTTGTCCCTGTCCTGCCTCGTCATTAGCACATGTGCTCCATGAGGAATGGAACCAAGCCCTGTGTATCTTTACATTCTCATTTCTAACTTGTGCTGATATTCAGGCATTTGATAAATGCTTGTTTAAAAATGAATGGCCAAAAATATTTTTTCTTACAATTCCTGTAATTTTGTGTTTGTGTGTGTGTGTGTATGTGTATATGTTTGTGTGTGCATGTGTTGTATGTGTGTGTGCATGTGTTTGTGTTTCCAGTATGAAGGATCACACTGATCTATGTCTCTAGTCCTTTTTATAGGGTTTTTTTTATTTCATTTTGAGACCAGGTATCACTGAATTGCTAACTTGTCCAGGATGAGCTCAAATTTGTAGTCCTCCAGCCTCAGCCTACCAGAGTGCTGATTACATACCAAGCTAGAAATTAATATATTTTAAAACATTTAATTTACATTTTATATCATTCCATTTATTTTGGGAACTTCGGTAGCATGTCTTACCCTTTACAATTTCAAAAAGTACAGCTAATCACAGTATATGCCTTTCAGACTCATAAGAACAGAGTAAAATGGTGGTTCCCAGAGGCTGGGCCAAGTCTAGTACTGAGAGGATGGGCATATTCATCAAAGGACCCAAAACTGTACCTACGTCGGGCATAGTGGTGTTCACCTGTAATCCCAGAATTCAGGAGGCTGAGGCAGGAATATTGTCTTTAAAAAAAAATTCAATCTCTAGCCCTTGAAAGTGGAAAAGAAAAAAATTTAGACGTTCAAGAAATCTATTGCTGATCATAGTGACTATGGTTAATGGCAGCACATTGGTTTTGTGGGGGATTTCTGGTTGGTTGGTTGGCTTTTGGTTTTTTTTTTTGAAACAGGGTCTCAATCTAGGCCAGATTGGCCTTGAACTCTTTATGTAGCCCATGGCCAAATGTAAACTCAAGTCCATCCTCTTGTCTCAGCCTCATGAATGCTGGGATTTACAGGTGCACACCACCACACCAGACTGCAGCTAAACAAGCAATCAGATCTTTAAATACTAATTTGAAAAGATAATGTTTTGCGAGGTTAAAAAAAAAAACCCTTCCTGCCGGGCATGGTGGTGCATGCCTGTAATCCCAGCACTTGGGAGGCTGAGGCAGGAGGATTGTTGTGAGTTCGAGACCAGCCTGAGCTACAAAGTGAGCTTAAGGCCATCCTGAGCTGCATTGTGAAACTCTGTCTCAAAAAGACAAAAAAAAAAAAAAAAAAAAAAAAACCCTTCCTTTATATACTCTAGAAAACTATTGCTCCAATAGTGTGATTTTTCTATGTGAAATTTGATTGGCTTTATTAAACAAATTTAGACTTCTCAGGACAGAGTAAATACATTGACCAGTATTATAAAGGTTAATCAGTCACTGGATGTGGTTCAACAAAATCGTTAACTTTTTCTTTCTTAGATAGACATATTTTATCACCATAAGGTATACCCAGACAAATATTAGAAAAAAATCTAGGATAATGTTGAGCTAATTAATTTCCCAAAGAATTACCCTATTTGTCTCTAGTACGCTAGATACATGTAACTCAGAGAAAAGTACCTCTTATTTTATGTCTGGTTGAAATCTATATTGTTATATATACAGTATTTCTATTTTCTAAGACTGCCATAGCAAAACATCACAAACTGGGAGGCTTACTGACTATAGAAATTATTTCATGGTTCTGGAGGATATAAGTTTGAAGTCAGGGTGTAGGCAGGGCCTGCCTTTGCTAAAGGACCTAGGGAAAAAAATCCTTGCTTCTGGGTGTTCTTTGACTAAGAGACACCATCACTCCAGTCTTATTTCCAACTTCCTATTAAGTTCTTCTCAACGTCACATTCTCTTTTGTGTTTCTGCATCCCAATATCCCTTTCCTTTCTGTGCTTAAAATAAACACTAGGACAGACAGCTTAAGGTTAACCCTAACCCAGCATGACTTCATCTCAACTTGATTATGTTTGCAAACATCTGATTTGTAAATAGTTTTCAAAGTCATTTAAGTTATTTGGTTACATTTAAGTTATTTAAGTTACATTTAACCACTTCACAGTTTAAATTATAGGATGAGCAAAAAACAGTATTTTTTTGTTAATTTTTATAAGATAATATAAAAGAACAATTTTAGCAGATTTATTCATTAAAAAGTCCACTGGCTTAAATAATATCTGCCCAAGTCCTGGTTGGATAATTACTCCTATGTAAACATGCTGCCTGAGTGACAGGTGAACAGTTAAGTGATTAAAAGGTTTTAGGACAGTCAAGAATTTTGGGTTCTGGTCTTGCCTATCTATGCCATCATGTAAATGATATTAATTTTATATGTCACATTAGTTTCTATAAATAAAACATGGGCAATCATATAGTTCCATTTTAAACAGAGGAAAGCCAGTTTATGTTAGTGGATGAAACTAACCCCTATAAATTGCATCAGACACAACTTATTTTTATGTCTAAAATAATCTTGAGTTTTATTCTTTTCCTAAATACCACTGTAAATATCTGTTCCCTGGACAACTCCTTAAGTTTATTACCATCTGTCTTTTAGAGTTTCCTGGGAGATACATAGTAATACTATATGTGCTCATTGTAAATATATTAATTACTGCTTCTCTACTTTCCTTTTGTTGTTTTTGTTTGTTTGTGGCTTTGGGGCAGGTAGAGCTGGGAACTGAATCCATAGCCTCTCTACCACTAAGCCACATCTCCAGGCTGTCTATTCCACACTGTATTATATACTTTAAGACTAGGTCTTGCCAAGGTGTTTGGGTTGGCCTTAAACTTAGGATCCTTCTGCTTTAGACTCTTGAGTAGTAGCTGGAATTGCAAATACGTACCACATGTCCAGCTCTATTTCTGAGGGAGTGCTCCTCCAGGTCACTGGTGAAAAAGGCTTCCCTCCTATGAATAGATAAATGTTATCTCTATAGCACGTAAAAGTTTTTACTGTACTTCAGTATATAATTCCTTAGATTAGTTGAAGTTAAATACAAATTAACAAATGGCAGAATAACTTTAGGGCTTGATTTTTTTTTTGCAGAACTGGGGATTGAACTCAGCTTGATTTTTAAAAAAATCAAAATTAGCATTTTGCTACTATTGCAAAATGTTATTAAATAAGCACTCCTACAAAGCATGGTATTGAGTATCACTGGTAAAAAGAGAATGATGCTTTGTTGAACTTCATTTACATATTAATTGGTACTGCTTTGTTTGGGTGGCAACAATAAGCTTTGGTAGTAGTTAGTGTGAATCATTTTGCACCAGTGTCCAGTTTAAAACAGCTGTTAACTAAAGCAAAAAATACTTATAAGAAGTATTTTTATTATTTATTATAATAAAATTTATTTTAAATGTTTACCTAAATTTCATCAGAATGATTTTATGGATTTGAAATATATTTTAGGGGTTTATACTTCTTAAAATACTGACTATATCTTAAAAATATTAAGTGCATGAAATAGTCAAATGCATGTCTAAAACAATTTTTAAAATCTGTATTAGAACATTATTTGATCTGTATATTTACTTGAATTAGTACTCCAGTATAAAAAAAAATGAGGACAAAATAGCAGTGGTCAGTATTCTATTACCTATTAATGTCAAATATTTAAGACTGAAAAGCGACCTTATCTTATTGTCTTGACTATCTTCAAACTATTTTTTGAGGCTTTTTTAGGTCTCAACTCAAAATAGTAAAATAAAATAGTTCATTCTTCGGTGTTTCAATTAAATTGCCTTTTCTTAATGTGTACAGCTTTCAATTTTATGTGCTGCCTTTTACACTTGATAATGTTAAAAGTAACTATTTGTCACCAGAAATTCTGCCATGTGAGAGGCAATAGTTTATCATTATGGAATAGAAGAACATTGGGAGATTAGCCAGCATGCAGCCTTCAGCCTACCTGTAATGTCCACTTGTCTAAAACTTTGTGTGTCAGACCAGGCCTTTTTAGCTGGCCATACTGAAGACCCATACTACAAATAAAAGTTACTGAGGTTTTTGTTAGTTTGTCTGTTTAAGTTATTGCTGTAATGCTTAATTTCCAATTTTTTCTATCTTTTGGAAAATACCTTTTTATTACCTGTTTTAAATTGGGAATTATGTATAGATTTTTCTTTTACTTGACACAACTGAGACTTTCTAAAACTACATATCTACTGGAAAGTATGATAAATTTTTATTAAGTGTAAAATTCAGATAGTAAAAGCTCAATATTAAATAGACATTGCATTTTACTTTTGAAATATTTGAACATTAAAATACTTCAAGGAAATTATTTTTATAAATAGTATGAGACATTAAAAAATGGTAACTTTTTACTGGGTTTGTGTGTAGCTGATTTTTATCATTTAAAGCAAAAAAAGGGAGAAGGGACTGTGTTGATCTTTAAGGAATTCCTGCTAATAATGTAAAATCATTAAAAGTACTAATATTTTATAACTACCTTGAATATTTTCTAGTTGAATATTTTGTGAGTGTCTTCTAAGGTTTTCTTAGATGTATAAAAGCTTTTCCTTTTTTGTAGTTAGAAAAACATTTAAAATTTTATTGAACTACTGTCATTTGTCATTCATACTTCTGTTTATTGAAGCCACCTTGTGTTGGTAATTAGTAGCTAAGTATGATTTAGTAGTTTTAAAATATAGAGCTTTTCTCTGGCATGTGTAGCTATTGCCACTAGTAGAAAATGTGGCTGAATTTCATAAATGTATATATTCCTAGCTTTACTCAGTATGTTAATGTGTAGATACAGACAGAGTTCTTCATGACACTAATAACAACAAAGACAACTTCTTTTGTGTTGCCATTTGCAAAATGCTTTGATTTCTAATGTCAACTCCATAAAACAGACACAGTAGGCTTTTTATAAACCTCTTTGGGGAAGAGAAAGGTGAGGCTCAGGTCAAGAAATTTGCCCTCAGCCAGTGGTGGGAAGAACCTATAGCATGCATGCTGCAGTTGGCTTTTTGGGGTTTTTGTTTTGTTTTGTTTTGCTTTTGGTTGTTGTTGTTTTATCTATTTAGTACAGGGTCTCACTACACAAATTGGACTTGTAGTGATCCTCCTGTTCTCAGCTTCCCAAGTGCTGGGATTATACGGATGTGCCACCATGCCCAGTCTCAGCGGAGTCTCAGTGTGCCCTGGGGGCAGGACCAGCATGGCAGGCCCACACTGAACCCCTGTCCCTGTGTCTGCCTAAGCAGGGCTTTTTGTTATTATTGAAATCTATAAAGGTTCACCATCACTGCTCTACAAATAGTCAAAATAAGTTTCCTTTCCACTGTATTGCATACTGCTGTATATTTATCTTTCTTATTATCATAATAACCTACAAAAGTAATTAATAAAGAGCTTCGAAACCTAAGACCAAATTCTATGCTTAAAAAATTTAAAGACTTTATCTATGTGCCAGTGCTAATTTCTGTGATCGACAACTTTTGTTCTTCATTTCTTTTGAGTGATGTGTAGTTTAAGAAACTACATAATCCTGTTTGTTACAAGATGTACTCAATTTTTCATTTATTTTTTATTTTATTGGCTAGCTCAAGGGCAGATCTGGTACAGTTGTGGAGCTGGGGATCGAACTGCGGTCTCCTGCACCTGACTGAGTTTGCCCAAGCAGCCACTTTAAACAACTGAGCTAACCTGTAAGCCCCCAGATGTACTCAATTTTAACACTTCTGCTTTTGCTTTATTTTAATGTGGAAAACTTGACTGCATGTTAATATAATAACATAGAAAGAAAAATACTTTTTTAACAAAGTGGAATTTTTTGACATTTAGAATTATTGTGGAAGAAAAAAATTAAATGAATGTTATTTTTATCCTTAAATAAAAGGATATATTGTTTTGTGCATGCCTGTTTTACTGGTTCAAATTTGTCCTTTTGGTTTTACAGCAGTTAGAGGAAAAAAGTGAAGATCAAGAAGACAAGGAATGTTTGAAGCAAGCAATAACAGCTTTGCTTAATGTTCAAAGTGGTATGGAAAAAATATGTTCTAAAAGTCTTGCAAAACGAAGACTAAGGTGAATATTCTCACTTTTTAAAATATCCTTCTCACTCTGACTGTAGTGGTATAAATTCAGGGAACCCAGTTCCTGCCTCAGTAAACAATGAAGAAAATAGTTCTAGTGACAAGCTTGGTCTTTCAGAGGAAGTGACATCAAAGCCAAGAGAATTTGTTATTGTTTGAAAAACCTTTCATATTTGTGCATTTTCCTTGCATACTCCCAGACAAGATCTCCTGAGAATCAACTGGTAAGCTAAAGAAGAGATAGAGCAAAATGTATTGAGTAGATTTATGTCAGCTCATTGTTCTGTCAAAGTAAAATTAGTAGTGTCCTTTATTTTAGGGATTATATAACTCAAGGCATTAATTCAGATAACCTTGCTTCCACTTTCTAATTATGTGCTTCTTTTTAGCTTTAGGTCTTGTCCATTTAAACATCTAAATAATTTATTTTAATCTCATAAACTACTTTTTCCCCCAGTATATTGGGCTACTTTTTAATATTTATCATTCTAAATAGTAGCCAAGGTAGAAATAATCATTCTGTAACTTAATTTATGGGGTTGAATTTTGTCACTAGTCATTGTTCTTTTTAGAACATTGAAAAAAATTCTGTTGCTTTAATTTCCAAAATTGTGGAAATTAGTGAGACCCTGTCTCAAAATAATACTAATATTTGGGGAATTAGTGAATATCTTATCAATGTGACTTTAAAATGTACTTTTACCCTATCCCTTATTTACATGAAATCTTGATTCTCTTGTCATCTGTGTACTAATAATGTCTTTTCCTTTATTCCCAGTGAATCTGCATGTCGGTTTTATAGTCAGCAAATGAAGGGGAAACAACTAGCAATCAAAAAAATGAACGAGATTCAGAAGAATATTGATGGTTGGGAGGGAAAGGATATTGGACAGTGTTGCAATGAGTTTATAATGGAAGGGACTCTTACACGTGTAGGAGCCAAGCACGAGAGACACATATTTCTTTTTGATGGCTTAATGATTTGCTGTAAATCAAATCATGGGCAGCCAAGACTTCCTGGTGCTAGCAATGCAGAATATCGTCTTAAAGAAAAGTTTTTTATGCGAAAGGTACAAATTAATGATAAAGACGACACCAATGAATACAAACATGCTTTTGAAATAATTCTAAAAGATGAAAATAGTGTTATATTTTCTGCCAAGTCAGCTGAAGAGAAAAACAACTGGATGGCAGCACTGATATCTTTACAGTACCGGAGCACACTGGAGAGGATGCTTGATGTCACAATGCTGCAGGAAGAGAAGGAGGAGCAGATGAGGCTGCCTAGTGCTGAGGTGTATAGGTTTGCAGAGCCTGATTCTGAAGAGAATATTATATTTGAAGAGAACATGCAGCCCAAGGCCGGGATTCCGATCATCAAAGCAGGAACTGTTATTAAACTTATAGAGAGGCTAACGTACCATATGTATGCAGGTAAGAAGTATGAAGTTGCCTACTACTGTTTTCCCACTTGGGGCTGGTTGTCTTTGCTTCTTTAGCAATTGTTTCTAACCTAGAAAATGAATTAACAAAAGCCGTAGCCTCTGTATTATTTGAGTTCATTTTCTGTTATTAAAACCACTATTTTATAGTTCTTTGGCATTTTACACTTTTCATTATTACAAAGCATTCAGTTTGAATTACTAATAAGAAGATGAGCTCACACGGGTAAATTTCTCAGTTAAGGAAACAGCAGAAATAAAACTATAATTAGTAATAAATCATCACTGGAGTCCAGAAAGTTTTTCATTCCTTTGTCTCCTTTTTTTTTCTTCTTTTTCCATTACTGAAATTATAATGCAAAAACCTTAACATGCATATATAAACAGAATTGTGCTGGTATATTAAAATATATATATTTATTTAACTTTATAAATTAAATTATATATATATAAATTAAATTTATATATATATATATATATATATATATATATATATATATATATATATATATATAATTGCTTTTTCTTGATTTCCATTCCTAAATTTAGCACCCTGGAAGCCGTTTAAGTTTTCAGTAATTGTTTTTCTTTTAATTACTGATCCTTAAGAAAACACTTTTTGAGTTTCACATTAGCAGAGAAGTTTTTAGAAACTTGTCTGAAGACAGAACGATTGATACAGGTGGAATTAAATGCAAAGCTAAAGGAATTTTATTTCATCAGTAAAGTAACAGCATCATCTGTTCTTCACCCAATACTCCACACAGTAGGAAATCTGATCCCTAAAATTGCGCAGATGGGTGCTATGCTGGGAAGAGTGCAGCGTCTGGGCTCTATGCCTTTGCTTCATCAGTCTCTTAATATCTAGTTTTTTGTCTCAAAACTCAGCATTAAGCTGAATGTGGTGGTGCACATCCATAATCCTACCACTCAAGTAGGCTGAAGCAGGAGGACTGTTGAGCTCGAGCCAGCCTAGGAAACTTAGTGAGACCCTGTCTCAAAATAAAAGATAAAAAGGTGGACAATACAGATCATTTGGAAGGCACTGGCTCAAAAACCAACCAGAAAAAACTCAGCATCAAATAGCACTTTTAATATGTTGTTGGAAAGAATGATATACTACATGTGAAAATTCTTTGTGAATATAAATATAAGCCTATTTTCAATGACTTTATTACAAAGGCATGTTAAGTTGTTTAAAATCAAATGTAAAGCATGAATGCTGTCCTTGAATAATGGAATGTGCAAGTTAACCTCCAACTTCGTACTTCTTGTTTAAAATATTCCTCTTTCATTTCTAGGCAATGTGTTTTTCTAGGGAAGTTTTTCCTCCATCTTTAGTCTAATAAGTGAATTCTCAGTTCTCTCTGTAAATTCTTCTGGCATCAGAAAAGCTAAATGGCATCCAATAATGTTAATCTGTATAGTTTATTGACATGGAAACTACACAGCTCACCTTGCAAGAAAGCAAACTGGTCTGGGCCACCTTTCAGAAAGGGAAATTAAGTTAGAATAATATTTTTGTCAGTGATCCCAAACCATTTTATAATCTGTTTTATTATATTCATATATCTCCTTGGTAAGTCAGTGTTTGGTTTTTGGTTTCAGTTTTCATTTGACTTGTAAATAAGTCCTTTTGCTACCTTTTTCTATACTAAAATAATATTTTTCCATAAGCTAGAATTTTAAGTTTCTCTGTTTTATGTCACTTTTTGTCCTGGGAATTAAACCCAGGGCTTTCTACATTCCAGGCCAATGCTGTACCACTAAGCTACAGACCCAGTCTGTTCCTTATTTATCTTGAGTTGGAGTCTTACTGAATTGCACAGGCTGGTTTCAGACTAGGGATCCATGTGCTCAGCAGGGGTCACAGGCATGATCCACTGCGCCCCATGGGCTGTTTTCACAAACACTGGGTTCCTTACTCGTATGTCATTAGGTAGTGTGGTAAGCAGTAGCTGGGACATGTAAAATATGGTTAGAAGACCAGAATGTGATTCCAGTTTTATTATAATTTTTCACCTTGAAACTTTTATAGTCATTTTGTTCATCTTATTGAGCCAAAAAAAAGTTAAAAAATTAAAGCATAAATTTAAATAAGCTGCCAAGTACTTGTGTGAAAAAGTTTATTATCGTCCTTTTTACTTATAAACTCTTATATAGTTTTGTGCAGTTTTCAGTAATTATGATCTCCCTTTCTAGTTGGTCTTCAGCTTTATAACCTAGAATATAACTATAAAAATATTTTAGTAAATTACTAAAATTGTGGCTGCAAAATACTTGTAGCTACTCCTTATTTTTAAGGTTATAAAAATCCAAATTGCTTTTCTTGTTGTGTTACTATTTTGATTTTTAAGTCCTTAAGAGAATGCTAAGCTGTTCATTTTATCCTTAAAGTTATTTAAGTTTTTAAGAGATGGAGTTCTTAAACTACTTAGAATAGAATTAGCCTTAGATTGCAGACATACCCCCGCCACACAGACTCATGTATAAGAGCTACAGAATTACTAGTGTTTGTTGGAAATTTTTTAATTCCAATTATTTATATAAATCATTGTTTATTATAAAAGTGTTCTTTGAACTATGTTTCATAAAATTTTGATTTATGATTATTAGTACACTGTTGCAGAACTGCAGTTAAATATCACCCTTTTGGAGAACTGTCTTTTATTTTTTGAGTAAGTACTCTGTAAATCAAACTCAGAAACAAGTAGCTGCTGTTCTGTTGTAATGGCAGTCTTTACTTCTTAATGCACACAATGCTAGGCAAAGCCTGGGCCTAACTCTTACGTTATGATGCTATTAATTACTTCTGATTATTTTTCTTTTATGTCCATTTTTAACTTTTGAACAGAATATTTTAATAGTTTTACTTATAACACTGAAATTTCAAAATTTATAGAACTTTGCCCAAGTTAAGTGTATTAAAAGTTAAATATATGAGGTTATTTTAGTTTTTTAAAAAAATCCTTCCAGTAATTTATTTTAAAAGGTCAGTACTGGTTTTAGAAATTGGGTGCCTAATTTTTTAGCATTTTTCTTTTTGGAACTTAATGGATGTTTTTTGTTTGTTTTTGTACCAGGAATCCAACTTAGGGCCTCCTGCTTGCCAGGCAGGTGCTGTGCCACTGAGCTATATCCTTGGCCCTTTGAAATTTCATTGAATGTTAATACTTAATCAACTATTTTGTCATAATTATGTTATTATCACACTGAATTTTCCAGTAGCAAAACACATAAGGTATTAGATTATCTGAGTTACAACATAAGGCTTGTTTATAACTGATTACTTGCAATACAGGATATAAAAGAACAGATGTTCTGGAAGGCCTATTACTTAATTTATTATTGGCAATATACAGTGTGCTTTTGATAGACCATCTAGGAACTTGTAAAACAAGAAAGCAGTTATTTTTAAGGGATCTCCCAGCTGAAATGGACTTTTAGTCTTCCATACAGCTAACCATTTGTTTTAAGAACTACTGTTGTCCCATTTCTCACCTCCTGTTTTTTGCTTCCACAAAGAGAAAAGGTATTTTGGTTTGATTAGTTTATAGTAGGTATTTTTATTAGAGCACATAACAGTACATTATTGTAGCTTATACTGAAACAAAAGCTGAAACTTGCATATTTTTTCTTATGTAGAATTATAATAAAAAGACATTGTGTTATACATGAGAAAGCTTAATAACTAATGATACAAGATACCACTTACAGACACCTTTTAGATTATTATAGGTTGGTCAGACATTGTCATAAAAAACACAAAAGAGTTAAAAAGAAAAACAGAAGAGAAAGGGGGTTAACCTTAATTGAAATTTAACCAGCTTTGGCCAACTTGCTTCCTTTATCATTTTGATAATTTATAAAAGAAGCTATCGATCTCTCAGAGACATAGATTGGCCTTACTTTTTAGACAAAAGCTTTGGACCCTGAGAGTTATGTGCTGGCTGGGAATCATGTCATCAGTCAGTTGCAGAAGATCTGCAATTCAGTCTCTTGCCACAGCATAGTATGCTTTATACCATGTAACGAGGTGGCTTATTCAGGGCGAATTTTTCATTAGTAGATTGGTATAATTTTTACTAAATTTCATGCTGAATAAGAAAAATCAAAAGAATTACTTGAATTGCTAATAATGCTTATCCATGTGTGGGTAAACATAGGTTTACTATGGAGATGTAGTCAGTAATTTTTTTCCTTACTGAAATAGGTAATAGATAAATTCTGACAGGGATGAACTACCATTGTTCTGCATAAATTTTAGTGTATGGTTAGATTTTGTCATTTCATTTTTTTTAGGCAAAAGTCATTTTCTATTGTAGCCAGAAAGGAAAGCTTTCTGGGGGAAAAATATTAAGTGAATTAGAAAGTGAATAACTTGTATGAAAAACCTCAGCAAGATATGGGAATCTCAGTTATGGCTTCTCAGCTTATGTCTGAGAATGACATATAGTCATTCACTAACTGCATTTAGGATTCATCCTAAACGCTGGGAATGAGGATTACCCTGCTGGCTGAGCCACTCTAACTATGGCAGTGGTATGAAGAGAAAAAGAAAAGGAGTTGAGAGCAGAATGTTCACTTCACAGAGCAGTTATGAGCAGAAAAAAATGAATTAATTGTTGAGATGTAGGTAGAGAAGTAAGTTGATAGTGGCATGTCCTGTTTGGTAATCTACTTTAATGGTGTAAAGGTACTGACATTATGTGGTACCAAGGTAAGAACTGACACTGTAGGGAAAAAAAAGCTTTTTATGTCAAAGTGTGGGAAAGGGTGTTTCCCTTGTATGGGGAACTTCTTTTCTGTAGAAGATGGAGCTAAAAAACATTGATAAATACTTCTTTACTGTTTTATGCATTCATATATGAAATGCCTAAATATCTGCATTAGATTTCTTTTAAGTTTATGTATAAGGTTCATATGACTTTTAACTTTTTAAAATCTTTTGGGCAATTTTTGATCTTTAAGGCCGGGCTTTTCTATTTTTACGCTCAGATTTTTTTTTTTTTTTTAAGCATTTGTGCGTCAGAATAACGTCTGTTTCCTTTTTTAAGGAATTCAAGAGTGATTGTTTATAAATCCTTGCTGAGGAGCTTATTGTTTCTTGTAGCTTTTAAATGGCTGTATTAAAGGGAGTATTATCACATGAACAGACATCCTGATTAACAGTGTTTTGCTGTGATGGAGGGGGGAGGGGTGTTCACATAAATAGCTTTTCAATGTAGTATTTCATAAATTATATTGACCTTGCCAAATAAAATGTTCAAGTCAACCAAAATTAAGATCCAAGAAGAGAATGGATTGATTACCTCACATCTCATATACTAGATTGTGAACACTAATGTAAGTATACTCTCAGTTTATACAGTTTTGAAGAATTATGCAGTCAAATCACAAACAATGTTTTCATAGTAAGGGAGACAGAGACTGAAGGCCAGGAGAAAACAGTGACCACAGTTTATATTTGAAATAACCTGGACCTAGAGCAGGGACTTCATGGTTGAGTTGGCAGATATTTGTATAAACAGGTTGTAATTGAGAGGAGGAAGCAGAAACTAGTGAACGTGGTAGAAATCATAATGTAGGGTTGAGAGCAGGATGTAGAAGGGTAGTATGACCTATGGTAATAGATTTTTTTTTTTTTTTAATGCACAGAAAGATACTGTTGTTGCTCATGTTGAAATCCATTAGGGGATCATGTTTGAGGAAGAACGTTGTGGAATAACTTCCATAAGCAAGTGATAACACACAAAGAGAAGGAGAATGCCAAGACAGGCTGTGTTTTGTGTTTCTCTGAATATTCGTTGATGTTTGTGCTTAAAGCCAAACCTAGCCTGGCTTTTTGAATTCTTATATTTGACTTCCATCTGTCTCTGAAACAATAAAGTAGAATATGAATAGATAACTCCTGCCCTACAACCAACCAGCAGTATGTTAGCTTTTGTCTTATAAGTGGATGTAGCTATTTGGTTTTCCAACAGTTGCATAACCTGTCCTTAGTGATAGGTATTTTTAAAATATCAAATTATCTTAACCTATCACATCATCAGTAAGATAAAGTTCTGCAGCAGTTAATGTGGCCTGTGTATGTCACTGAAAGAGAGAAACTAATACGTAGAGAGAATAGCTTCTGGGGTATGTGTGCTTTTCTGCGTAAAATTTGAAATACAGATATATCCTCAGTATAAATTTTTTATCCATTAACATTTTTTCATTTCTTTAAATTAAAAGAGTCTATAAATTAACACAAGCCTGAGAATATGGGAAGCCTTGAAAATACTTTTTTAAGTATTTAAACATTTGCCTATTTTCTTAAGTTTATTTTTGGCTTCTGCTTTTTTTTTTTTTTTTTTTGGCAAGAGAGCTCTTCCAGTCAGGCTAAAAACAAACTTGAGTCACTTTAGAAAGTACTACAACAGTGATGACTGTGGGAGTATTTACTTCACTGCCAGCTCCAGGCGCTCCTCTTCAATACACTGTACAGGAAGGCACGGCTGCTGCCTCTAAAATCTGGAAGGAGGCTTCCCAAGAGTTCCAGTCACAATTAGACTGTTCCTTTTTCAGTGGCTTCTGCTACTTCTAACTAAAATTAGTTGCTAAGCTACATTCTATGTTAATCATTTGCACAAATTTCTATAGTGATTATGTAACTTATAGATAAAAGCATGTTTAGGTCTCACACCTGGGGAAATGTAGGGAATCCCTTTGTTTTTTGGCAGAACTGGGGATTGAACTCAGGCCCCTGTGCTTGCCAGGGAAGCACTTATTCTACTGAGCCATCTCCCCAGCCCCAGGGAATCCTTTTATCATGAGGTTAGATAATTTGGTAGAGGAGAGCACCAAGTAGGAATCATATGACCCAAGTTCTGGTTTCTGCACTCGTGAGCGTGGATAAGTCTTACTTCTCTCGCCTGCCCTGCACCTCACAGAAGTCATAGGAAGTTAGGTGAAAGCCCTAGGAGGATGTTCTGTAACAGCTGTCAGAAGTTAATATACTCCCTCTCCCTGGTGTGGCACTGAGGTGTGCCCTAAGTACCAGTGTTGTCATCAGTTAGGAAAGTTATCAGTGGTTTATGATGAAAAAGTTTGCCTTTAAAATGATCCTACTTTTCTAAAACACACATTAATTCACTTAGAGCTTACTTTTATTCTGTTTTCGACTTTTTAGCTTTGCTTTGGATGGCTTTTAAGAAGAAACTGGATGTTGATTTTAGATCTTTAGACTGAAATAGTAGGGAGGGGGCTAAATCTGGAACATAACTCAGGGACTCTCAAGAGATCTTTGTACTAAGGGTATGGAATCTTGCTCCAATAGTGACAGCTCAGCAATCCTGTTATGGTCACTACTGTCACTTCCTAAACACATGCTGGTTTGAGTAGCCTCACCTTACAAATATATTTGTAGAACAGGAAGAAGATCCTTGAAAGGGAGGACTGTGATGAAATCGATAAAAATCTCTGTTTTAAAATCTTGTACAGCCTTCTGTTTTAAAATCTTTTCTTCTGGATGAAACATTAGTCTTTAACTGAGGATCTCTGGAACTGAAGACAAACAATAAAATACCAACAGAAAGGAAATTATTAAAAGATTATATGTATTTAAATTACTTTTATCAGTAACCCATTCTAGCTTTAGAAGGTATAAAAGTAAAGGAAAATGGAGCAACTAAAACCAGTTTTTATTCTGTATATTTTTCTTTAACTTGAAGTATTATTTTAAATCCAAGGTTGTATGATATTTACATCAGTTCAGAATCTCAATGACCACATAAATACCAATAGATTAAAAATAGATTTCTACTTTATGATAAATTCATCAATTTGCTTTTTTGGGTAAAAAATTATTATAAATTTTTATTTTAATGCTAAATTTAGAGTGGTTCTTAAAAGGAAGTAAATTGAGCTTTTTCCTGGGGTGCATTGATATACACCTTATAATCATAATTACTCAGGCTGAGGCAGGAGAACTGAAGTTCAAGGGAAGCCTGGCAATTTAATCAGACACTGTTTCAAAATAAAATGAGGATAGGAACATAGCTCAGTGGCAGAGCAGTTGCCTAGCAACTGGGTTCAGTAGCCAGTTATCACTAAATTAAAAAAATGAAAGAAAATTTCCAAAGATACATTCTATCTTTGTGAAATGCCGTGCTAATGAAGGCAGTGTACTTAAAAAGCTTTGCGTTGTAGTGCATAACAATAATAGAGATTTTCTTCTCTCAGTGAATTTACCTTTAGAGTGGATTAGTCCATGATGTTAACAGAAGAGCTTTCTCAATTGAGTGGATGAACTTTCCCCTTTTTTTATTTATTTTATTTTATTTTATTTTATTTTATTTTTTTGCGGAACCAGGGATTGAACTCAGGCCCTCCCTTCTTTTTAAAAAGTCTTACAATTAAATGTAGATCTTGAGGAGAAGTGAGTTATAGAAGGGATTTTTTTCCCCAGGCTACTAGGAGTTGATCTTTCCCTGTGTTTATACACAAGATGATAGCCCAGTCTCCCGCGCTGCTAGCATTCCTTTTCTCCACAACTTGGAGAATAAGATCAAAGAAAGATGAGTAGGCCAGACCTGAGGAAGTAATCTCATTCTGTCTCCTGTTTGACTTCATAGAACTATAAATGAAAAGTAGGCCCTTGACTAGAAGGGTTGGAAATATTTGCTCTTACGATTAACTTTCATTATGATTACTTGAAGGAAATTGTATTTGTAAATTTTAATAGTTCTAAGTAAAACTTCTGGCAATTCAAATAATTTAGAAATAGTAATTAATTTGTTTTGTTCTGAAACAAGGTCTTGGTATATAGTTTATGCTGTGTAACCAGGTAGGTTGATGTTTCACCTGCCTCAGCCTCCCAAGTGCTGGGATTACAGGCATTTACCACTATGCCCAGCCAGAAAGACTAATCTGTTTCTTAAGGTCCACCTTGCAGTTAGATCTAGTTAATATATGCTCCATTAATATGCTTTGAAGAAATCTAGACAACTGATTTTATGAAAACTGTAATGAATTTCAGGAAATTAATAGGTTAATGCTAAATAAACCAACTGGTGATGCTCTTAGATTCTGTTAGCTCTTTGCTCTGGCTTTACTTTTCTTCCTTACATATTCTTGAGGCTTAATAGGCTTAATGATGAGTTTAAGACACAGCAGTCAGTGCTGGGAGAGTTTGCCTAGCATTCACAGAACCCTGTATTTGATTTCCAGCACTGCAGTAAATAAACAAAACAAAAAACAGCTGGTCAGAATATGCAGAGGGCAAGAAATAAAAGTTGATACAAAACTTAAATATCAGTGTTTTTATATCACTGATTTAGGAAGCAATGTATTACAAAAGCCCAAGCATTCTACATGTTACGTTTGGAGATTTTAAAAATGTAAAGAATAGTTTTATTAATCATTCTGAATAAAAAATATTAATGATAAAATATTCTTCCTTTTCTTCTCAGATCCCAATTTTGTTCGGACATTTCTTACAACATATAGATCATTTTGCAAACCTCAAGAACTACTGAGTCTTATAATAGAAAGGTCTGTCAATTTTTTGTTTGAATTGTTTGTTTTTTAAAGAAACTAAGTGAAGATCCCATATATTTCTCAAAAATGTTTTGCATGAGCATATGAGTCCTTTTTAAAATTTTAAAAATCATATATTTTTTTAAAAGCATATAGTTTTAATTATTTAAATACAAAAATAACTATTCTTTATTCTACACTTAGAAATTTAGGGTCCAAAATGTAAAATGCATAGAATTGATCAAGTTAAAGAATCACATAGATGTATATACTTCGGAAGTTAAATTTTTGATGATTTAGATATTCTTACAAGTTTTCCAATAGCCTGCGCACTGAGTAGAAGAACTTGGCGGTGAGCAGGTACTGCGGTCACAAAGAGCGTGTCTTCCACCAGACAAGCACTGATAACTGGCCAAGCACTGGCTGCCCTTAGCAGTTATGTTAGCTGACTGAGAGCAGTTCTGCAAACCCCCAAATAAGCATCAGTCCCACAACTCTGTGGTCTTATTTATTTTTAGGTTTTGCATGTCTTATAATATAGTTTTGTTTTGTTTTGTTTTTACCTGTATTGGCCAGTTTTAATGTCTTTTTAAAAACATTATCATTATCCTTTACATTATAGAAGCGTCACTGATTTTCACTAATGTAAAATATCTTTAGTAATTTTTACAATATTTTCTTGATTTTGTTACCTAGTGAACAGATTGGTGTATTTCTATTTGTATAATTTGATAGAATTAATGTTTTTATAAGGTGTTTTGTTTTATGTTAGGTTTGAGATTCCAGAGCCTGAGCCAACAGAAGCTGACCGCATAGCTATAGAGAATGGAGACCAGCCTTTGAGTGCAGAACTGAAGAGATTTAGAAAAGAATATATACAGCCTGTGCAACTACGGTAAGCATTTAGTAACTACTGAAGTAAGCAAGTCTTTAGCAAATGTTTGTTTACAAAGTTGAAGTACATAAGGAGCTTTCCTAAGCAAGAAGGAGTAACACATAAAATGAGAATCAAGTAAGAGCAATTATCAGAAATTGTGATGTGAATATTCATTAACATAGAATTAGGAAGTGTTAGCCACTAACAAGATGATTTAATTTGATAGGAATTACTGTACTGTTTTCATTTGTACCAGTCATTTCATTTGTACCATAAACATTTTATGTTTGAATTCCCATGTAATTCAATTCTGTGTTAATGCCATAGAGTATTAAATGTATGCCGGCACTGGGTAGAACACCACTTTTATGATTTTGAAAGAGATGCAGATCTTTTGCAACGAATGGAGGAATTTATTGGAACAGTAAGAGGTATGGTCTTTTTTTAAATGTCTAGTTTTATACATAGTAAATGTGCCAGTATAATGATTATTGATTGATATCATTATGTACAGCATTGTCAAGAAATATGTATAATAATGACAGCACAACCAATTTAAAAAGTTAAAATTTAGACCTAAAAATTAAAGATTACTCTGGGATGTGAGAGTTATTCTCACTTATTGAATTCAGTGATCATTTCAGAATTCTTTAGAGAAATCTCAATTTAAGCTGTTACTTATCTGAAAGTATATGTAGAGGAGTGTATTCAGTAGATTTTATAGATCTCTGAAGTTTCCCTTCTAGATTTAAAAATGCTGGTTGGGAGGGGCATTGTGTGCCTGTAACCCTAGCATTTGCTGTAATCTGAGCACTAGAGAGGCTGAAGTAGAAGGAACACCATAAATTTGAGGCCAGCCTAGACTATGCAGTAAGTTCAAAGCCAGCCTGTACTACATAGCAAGACCTTATCTCCAAGACACAAACAGAAAACTGTGACTGTGTCGTTCCAAAGATGGCCTAAACAAGTACGCTTTTATTTCCATCGTATATGCTAAATAAGAAACAGAGAATAAAGAGTTGAATATTTTCTTTACAGTATACAACAGCCATATCACACCTCATTCTAAAATGAGCAGTGGTCCTTATACTGACTGGTTTATAAAATGCAGTATTAATTATGTTAATGGTGAATCTGTATCACCTGTCTTTATCAAGCTTATAATTTGTGTGGAATACAGCTTTAGGGAAGATTTTTTAAATTACATTTTGAACTACAGTTTAGAATAGTTTAGGTTAAAAATCTGTGTAAATCACTTTTTAATTTTACTGAGGATCTGGAAGAATACATATCAAACTGTTAATGGTGTTACCCATGTAAAGAAGAGTTAGATTGAGGTAGGGACTGGGAAATGGAATCTTGCAGTTATTTTGATAATTTGAGCTTTTTATAACAAAAAAAGCCAGGGTATAGCCAGTTTTTACTGTGTGATTTTAAAACATATAAAAATTAAAGAGTATTTGAATTTTATTTTAAAATACAATGTATTTCAGGAAAAGCAATGAAAAAATGGGTTGAATCCATCACCAAGATAATCCAAAGGAAAAAAATTGCAAGAGACAATGGACCAGGTCATAATATTACTTTTCAGAGTTCACCTCCCACAGTTGAGTGGCATATAAGTAGACCTGGACACACAGAGACTTTTGACCTGCTCACTTTACACCCAATAGAAATTGCTCGGCAGCTTACTTTACTTGAATCAGATCTATACCGGTATGTAACCTTGACATTCAAGCTGAAAGTCATTTCATTCCTTTTTAAAGTTGTTCCCATTTCTGATGTGTAGGATGGCCATAAGATGTGAATGGCATAGTCCACAAAATATTGAGTAGTCCTTAGAGTGGCAGCAAGTTCTGGCACTTTCACTGCCCTGGTTTCCCTTGCAGTTTGGGTTTATACCATCTCTCTACAGATGCCCCTAGTTAGGGAGGCTGAGTTCAGACCCTGACTGCAGATTGCTGGCGTGGTATTTTGGAGTGCTTTTAGCCCTTTCATGTAACTTTCATCTTTCTGCTTCTGAATTTCTTCAAAAATAAAATTATGCCAAAGACAGTGCCTACTTTTGGGGTGGTGGTGATGCTTAAATAGTTCTATGTACAGGAACACATTGCCTAGTACAAGGTTTTTAGCTTAGTAATTCTTAGCTGTTGTTGTAATAAACTTGAGTCTTGACTTGTTCATTATAGCCCCCTTTAGTTTATTATTCTACATTGATATAACTGCTCAGAAAGTGTCTGTATGTGGTTTTGAATTCTGTTTCTCTCCAACTTATTTATTTTTAATAATTAAGCGAAAAAAGTGAATTTATAGATCTCCCACCAAAGATCATCATATTCCCAAATATATAGTGTTAGGAATCTACTTTATTTCCAGGACTCACTCTTCTGGAGTAGTTGCTTTTCCTCTGCACTTTTAGATAAAATGGGGGAGAGGGGCTTAAGAATTTTAGTGAAAAGAAAGAATTTTTGTCATTAACCTCTTTAGACTGATTATTAGATACTATTTAAATACTTATTCTGTCATCGTAACTTATTACATAATAAGTGCTAGAAAAGGTATGCAGAAATCTCAATCTTGCCTAAAGCAGAATGCTACTGTAAAGCAACAGTAAATGCACACAAGAACATCCATAAATATACATTATTAAATCTCTATGTAGAGAAAAAGACATAATTTTGTTATACCTTGTTTTCATAAATATTTTGTTAGTGAGAAAGGAAAGTTTAATTCTAGGAGTTTTTATTTCATTTACTTAATAAAAATGTCTATTTAGAGGGAAAAGTCTGTAATCTTCTGTTGACTTTAGAGCTGTGCAGCCATCAGAGTTGGTTGGAAGTGTGTGGACAAAAGAAGACAAAGAAATTAATTCGCCTAATCTTCTGAAAATGATCCGCCACACCACTAATCTCACTCTGTGGTTTGAGAAGTGAGTAATCTTAACTTTCAGCAGTCAGCTGTGTTTGAATTTCTGTATAATTTTATTTCAGTATGTCACGTCTTTTTGTTCTTCTTTTTGAGTTTTTCTAATTTAGCATTTTAATTTCACTAATTATATTTTTTCATTATATTTATTGAGGGATGTTTTTTAGGTGTTGCCTAAAGGTTTACCATGTACAGTTTAAGTTACTGGAACCAACTTCAGGTTGTAGTAGTTTCCTTCCAGTTTACATAGGAATATTACTCGTGTACAGCTCTTTGGCTCTTTCTTTTCTGTGATACTATAATACACATTATATCTAATTATTGATGCATATGCAATAGTACACTGTTGTAATTCATTACTTCCCATTTTCTGTCATTGTCTAAACTCATTACTGCTTCACTTTAATCTATTTCCATTGTGCTATTTCTGACTATGGGTTACACACACATTTCTATGTTATAGGTGCAACAGTATATTCATACATAAACAGCTGCTTTTCAAATCAGGCAAAAAGGAAAAAAATGTTTATTGTGACTTTTATAGTTATTTTTATTGTTGTTCTTTGTGTGAATTAAAATTACCATCTGGGATCCCTTGCTTTCACCCTGGAAGAGCCTCCTTTAGTGTTTCTTATGTAGTTAGTTAACAAAGAATTTTCTCAGTTTTTGTCTGTCTGGGAAATCCTTAGTTTCCCTTCTTTTTTTTTTTGGTGGAGCCGGGGATTGAACTCAGGCCCTTGTGCTTGCTAGGCAAGCACTTATTCTGAGTTATCTCCCCAGTCCCTTCCCTTCATTTTCTGAAGGACAAGTGTATCTTCTTGCATTTTTTTGGTCCTTTTCTTTGTTTTCAGACAGGGACTCAATATGCAGTTTGAGCTGGTCTTGTGCTCACTTTGTACCCCTCAGGCTGGTCTCTCTTAGGAGCCTTCTGTGTCAGCCTCCTAGTGCTGGGATTACAAGTGTGCACCACCATGCTTGGCTCCTTGCCTGCTTTTTTGTTGGTCACTTAGATCCTACTGTTTACCCCATCCAGTTATTCGTTTCAGTTACCATGCTTTTCAGTTTCACAATTTCCATTTGCTTCTTTTCTTAAAAAAGAAAAATGATTTCTACCTCTAGTGATACTATTTCTGCCTCTCTTGATGAACCTTGTCATTGTCCTTCTGTGTCATGCTGTCCTTCAGCTCTGTATCCTTAATGGCTACATTGAAATCTTAAATCTGACATCTGGCTGCTTTCATAGGCAGCTATCCCATGCTCTTAATGGTTCTTTACATACTTTATAATTTTTTGTTGGAAACTTGATTTAATTTTTGCACCTCTTAAGTACTGCTCTCTAAGGCTGTTACTGCTGTTTATTTGTTTAATCAATGACTGACTGGATTATTGTACCAAAGCCTGTGTCTGTCAGTCTCTGTGTCACACACACACACACACACACACACACACACACACACACAGAGGGGTCTGGAGAGTGAGTGAGTTTAAGCTTATCTTCCATCAGCTGTCTTTCACCACTACCTCTACTCTCTACTGTTCTTGAGAGACCTTCCAGTTTAAACTTCTGTGTCTTTGAAACAGGGCTTAGAAGCAGAGGATCAGGGCACACTTCCTGCAGTGGGGCTAGACCAGTGGCTCTGAAGACATAATTGGGGAACAGAGGATAGTACTGTACCCTCAGGTTCTCTTAATCTGCCTCTTTTAACATGGAGCCACTGTCATCAGGAACTTGACAAAGGGCTGTTTTCTCAGGGTTTCAGCACTCCATAGCTGAGGTGTAAAGTTGGGTAAAAGAAGAAAATACCCGCTTCTCACCTGCACTCACCAGGACTTAGTTTCAGCAATAGGCAGCTGAAGACCAGATGAGAAATGCTGAAGTCCGCTCCTCCAGGGAGGAGAGCTGTGCATTCTTGGCTACAGCAGTGGGAGGGAGCAATCTTATTAAAATGTAGCAGACTGGCCTTTCCAAAGTTTTGTAGCTCTTTCATGAATATTTGTTCATTTGCCATTTGTGCTTAGGTCCATTTCCAGAGACTTTTAAGTGTTTTGAGTTTGGGAATTTTTTTTTCTCTTGTTGTAACAATTTCACCAGTTTTACTAGTGGAGCTTAGAGGGCTCTTTATTTATTATGCCAGAAGTCCAGGCTTCAATTCAGTTTTATAAATTGGGGACCAGAAATTAAACTTTGTATATAGGCTATATTTTTTTTCCTGAGTAAAATCATTATTATTTGTTTAGTATTTTATAAGTTGATAAGAGATTTCCACAGATCATATTGGGATTATCAGAACAAGGAACCATTGACATAGGAAAAAGATGGATAAAGACCTGGAAGCAGTTCCAAAAAAATAAGAAAGCCTTCCAGGTCACCTGTAACTTAGGGTTTCCTTTGTATTTGTGTCATTAAATATAACACGCCTCTAAAAAGTTAATACTGTAGAACTTGCCCCGTAAATGTTGCTTTATTACCACATTAACGAACTATCCTTCAGTAAGTAGAAGCCTTTTCCCATTACCTAGCATAATTAAACGTGTCACATCTCAAGAGATGAACATAACTGATAAGTGATACAAAACACTTTCATTTCTGTCCTGTTTTTTAAATAGATAAGTTAGCTGATGGCCACTTCTTGGCCTTTTCAGCATGAAAGATTGTTATTTGCCACATTGGTTCTCAGTCATGGATATGTATTAAAATTGTAATCAAATATTCCACATGCAATCTTAGTTTCTAACCACTGAAATTGTTAAGTAAAAAATGTAAATAATGTGTTATATTTTAATTATCAGATAACTAGCTAGAATAGTATAGAGATCTACTTAATGCTTTAAACATGTAAAAACATTACAGTTAGTATAATAATAGATCAATTTTATTTTGATAGCTTCACATAGAATGGTTTCTCTCAGTGTTAGATATGCCTTTACAGGGAATCATGTAACCTGCAGTTTCCCCCCAGCACTGAGGGGCTGAACCCAGAGCCTCAGATATCCTGGGCAAGGGCTCTACCACTGAACCTAGTCCCCTGTCCTTTTTTAAAACTTTATTTTGAGACAAGGTCTCCCAGTGTTGTTCAAGCTGTCCTTGAACTTGTGATCTTCCTGCTTCAGCCTCCCAAGTAACTAGGATTACAGATACATGTCATTGTACCCAGTTACAACTTAACATTAAAAAAAAAATGTTTAATGTTGATTATGTTTAGTTTTTCTATGTATAGATTAAGTTTTTTAGATTATAAAGTATTAATATTATATTGTTGAAAAGTAGCAAGATGCAGTGGACCACACCTGTAATCCCAATGCTCAAGAGGCTGAGGGAGAAGGATCAATGTGATTTGGAAGTCAGCCTTGGCTACATAGTGGAGCTCAGGGCCAGCTTGAACTGCATAGCAATACCTTGTCTCAAATTTTCTTTTTAAGTATAGTATTAAAAACTTCATAATAATTTTCTTTATTTTGAAGTCATTAATAAATTTAAAATTCTCTCATACTATAGACACTTAAGTACTAAGTGACTTTTTGCATATTTTTTTTTTTTGGCAGAACCGGGGATTGAACTCAGGCCCTTCTGCTTGCCAGGGAAGCACTTATTCCACTGAGCCATCTCCCAGCCCCCTAAGTAATTTTTTGTTGAAATGGCATACTGCTTTTTAGCTATTTGCTAGATTACATATATATTATTACATAGATATTACATAGAAGACTCTATTGATAATAATATATAATATTTAGAGATACACTGTCCAAATTCTTAATATTTAAATGTAAAGTGCTTTCACTTTTATTGTTTTTCATTCACTTTTCTTAGGTAATACTTATTTGTAATTGTGGTAATTGACTTTTTGATGTAATGGCACTTGTGTGAAGAGCTGTTCATGGAATTGTACCTACTAATTTCTGTATATCAAAGAATACAACTAAACATTTATCACTAAAATTTTAGAATTAAATGGAGGAGACAATAAAATTCTTGAATTTTAAACTCAATTCTTTTAGAATACATTTGAATGACAAAAATGTACATCATTGACCAAGATACCAGTGTCATCACCTGACTGTACCAGATAATAGTTGAGAAAAGTCTGCTGGATGTGCCATCTCGAGAGCACTGCGCCTGCCTTTGAGGACTGCCTACCTTCTGTGCTCTGTCCCTGTGTCATTCTCAGTGTGTCTTCTTCGAGTTGCACTGTAGCCACTTGTCCCTCCTCCCCCGATTATTGAGTTTAGTAATTATTATTATTATTTTTTTTTTTTTTTTGTGGAACAAGGGATTGAACTCAGGCCCTTGTGCTTGCCAGGGAAGTGCTTATTTTACTAAGCCATCTCCCTGGCCCCTAGTTTACTAAATTTTTTAAACCATAGCTTTATTGGAAAAATTTCAAAATTTTTAATTCTTTGGCTTTGGTTCCTAGGTGTATTGTAGAAACTGAAAACTTAGAAGAAAGAGTAGCTGTGGTGAGTCGAATAATTGAGATTCTACAAGTCTTTCAAGAGCTGAACAACTTCAACGGTGTTCTGGAGGTTGTCAGTGCGATGAACTCATCACCTGTGTACAGACTAGACCACACATTTGAGGTAGGATTGTGTATATTTGTTATGTTTTAAGTGAACTTTCATTGCAGTTATGAATATCAGGATTTTAACAGTTGTGATCTTTGATTCTTAAGTGCCCCATCTGACTTTTTTGGTATCAAGTTAAGAGACTGAATTATCTAAGCTTTGTAATAAGTTGGTTTTTCTTTTTAAAATTAGGCATCCTTGAGATTGGGAAGTCTTAACTCAAAAGGAAAAAAGAAAAGAGCATGCTCATTAAAATGCTCTCATGGATCCCATCTCTGTAGAAGAAATAGAAAAAACCCATAAAAAAACATTTGGCACTTAACTTGTAATATAATTTAATTTGGAATTACAGATGCCCATATAATTATCTGAGGAACTTCAAGATAATCTATGTTACACTCACTTAGGATTGGACTAGAGTCTACACAGATGGTTTCTGCGACACATTACATGCTTGGAGTTAGATTACTCCTGCTGTGTGCGGGCCTTCTGTTAACCTGGCAGGTTCTGGCAAGACCTGTGAGTCCCCCTGCTCACCAAACCAGGGATTCTCACCATACCAGGGATTGCCCCCAGCAAAAATTATTATTAATTTTGCAAAAGGGTCTTACTAAATTGCCCAGGCTGGAAAAACTTGTAATCCTCCTATGTCACTCTTCCTGAGTAGTACAGTGTGCCACTGCATCTACCCTGTGATTCTTTGTATAAATTTAAGTCTCCTAAAACTATTTTTTTTTTTCTTATAGCAAATACCCAGTCGCCAAAAGAAAATTTTAGAGGAAGCTCATGAATTGAGTGAAGATCACTATAAGAAATATCTGGCAAAACTCAGGTCTATTAATCCACCATGTGTGCCTTTCTTTGGTAAGTGTTTCTTCCACTGAATTTTTATTGTATTTGTAAATAAAACAAGACATGTTTTGATCAAATGACAGAGTACCAACACATATAATATAGCAGCACAGAACACTTAAATAGCACCTTTTTTTTTTCTGTGTTTGGATAGGGTCTCACTACATAGATCAGACTCAGTGATTCTCATGTTTTCAGCCTCCCAAGTGCTGGGATTATAGGTACACCCTACCACATCCAGTCTCAATCGCTATCTCAGCACACCCTGCAGGCAGGCCCTGCATGGCACGCCGGGATCAAACCCTGGCCTCTGTGCTGTGCCTAAGCAGGCACTTTTGTCCACTGAGCTATCAGGCTAGCCCTTAAATATAGCACCTTAATCACTTCAGAATCTTTCCTTGTTAGGACTTCAAGCAAACCCAGTTCAGACTGAGCTTTCCTGATCTGGAAGTCAAAATGTTTCAAAATCTAAACCTTTTGACATGACACCACAAGTGGGAAGTCACACATCTGACCATTGCAGGAGTCAGAGTCAGCATATAGGCACAGTACAGATAATGTATCAGATTACCTTCAGGCCACATGTTTAAGGCATATATGAAATACAAATGAATTTCGTGTGTACATCTTGGCGCTATACCCAAGATGTTTCATATGTAAATATTCCAAACCCTCAAAATCCAGAATACTTTTGATCCTAAGCATTACAGATGAGCAATTCTCAGCCTGTGCTTATATTTTACTTTCTATTTTTATTTTGAGCAGCCATTAGATAATATACAGTACTTAGCTTATATTTATAGACATACTCTTAATTGAATTTTAATAAATCAACTATTCTAACAAAAAGGCATGACCAAACTCATTTAAAATTAATTTTTTTAAAAACTTGCACACAGGGGCCAGTGCAAGTTTTTTAAAATGGCTCAGTAGAATAAGCACTCATCTGGCAAGTGCAAGGCCCTGAGTTCAATTCCCAGTTCTGCAAAAAAAAAAGAAAGCCACTTTAAAAAAATAAAAACTTGCATGTAACTAAAAATCACAGTGTTCGTTTTATAACTCATACTTCTAGCACAATGAAAATATTGCTTCTCTTTTTCCCTCTATTTTGGCTCAAAAGGAGGATGTGCCCTTTCTTCTTTTTAAGAGTGAATCTCTCTAGCCTGAGTCTAGGCCCTTTCTGCAGATGTGTCCACTTCCTGTCATTTGTTCCCTGTTTTGTTTTGTTTTGTTTTGTTTTGTTTTGTTTTGTTTTGTTTTGTTTTGTGTTTGCGGCACTGCGGGTTATTCCAGGAGCCTTGCACTTGCCAGGCAGGCACTTCGCCACTGAGCTATCTCCCTGGCCCCGTTCCCTGCATTTTACATCTCCAGTACTATGGCACTCACAGTGGCCTCTCTGCCTCCGTGATTCTGCCCTCGAATACTCACAGAATCTGTGCTCTCTATTATACCTCTCATATTTAATCTTTTTAATATGTGCCAAATTGTCTCTTTCTAAGCCTTTTCTTCATTTATATATATTTTTCTATTTAGTTTTAAGTTATACCATATATAACGTATTATATCCTGATATTTTCTTCAATTAACATATTTTCCCATGTTTTATTGGTTAGACTTCATAAACCACTTTCATTTTTACTCTAATCTGTTTGCTGTACACATATATAACCATGTTATTTCTATTATTAATTTCTACTTTCCTGAGGATTGCCCCTCCCCTCAAATTCTTGATAAAAATACTAAGTTTCCTTGTTTTCTCTTTCTGATCAAAAAGCCTAAATAGTTACTTTTAAATATGGTAAGTACAACAGTGCTTTGTATAAGGAAGATGGGAAGGGTTTGAGTGGGTCTGATGTTCATTTCATCCAATCTGTTGAAAGGTGTTTCCCGAGTGCTTACCAGGAACTACGTGACTTACATTGGTATCACTCATGATATCCCCTGGTCTCCAGCACATAGAGATCAAAAGAAAGCTCAGGCCCACTCACATTCGGTCCCTTTCACTCCCCCACACATAAACTCTAAATGGCTAAGGCTCTGTGGCAGAGTGCTTGTATAGCACATGTGAGACTCCAGTTTTAATCTCAAAACACCACAAAAAATAAAGTATAGTCTCTTAAATCTTTATAAAAACAACTGGATCTTCATGGGATGGGTAAGTGAAAAACATTTTTTAGACTTCCAAGTGGTCTCACTCCCAAATGGTTTTGTGTTGAACTGTGCAACTTAGTGAGTGAACACAGACCTGCAGGTGTGTTGATGGCTACACAGCCCACTTGCCAGACTTGTGCTTTTTTGGCTGATCTTTCTGATTACTAAAGTTCTACTATTTTAAGGTAGTCTGTCTGAAATGAGCCCTGTCAGGCCTGCTAGTCTAGGAAGATTGTTACTGTTCAGCAACTTAAAGGTTGCTGAAATTAATTCATTGCCTTTTACGTTTCTAATAGAGCCAGCTGTTTTTGCTGCTTATTAATTACATTTTGCCTATATTGTAGTTCATAGAAACTCTTTTCAAAACTCCTTTCTAAAACAACCACTTGTTTTCTCCTTATATGATAGGGTTAGAGCCTACACTTTTACTTCCTGTGTCATCTTAACAGAATTCTTATTTTTATGCCGGCCATGCCACCATTTATAAGGAGGAAAAAAGGAAGTATCTCTTTACAGAGCTCTGCCAGACTGTGGCCCATGGATGTGGGCAGGGTAACATTTCCTCAAAGGAAAGGTGGGAGGCGCCTCAGCCTGCTGTCTCTGCACACAACACCCACGCCAAGACATCAGCTTTGCTCCTCCCAGCCACATGGCTCTGGTCTCCTGTCCTGCTCTTGCATGTTTGCTCATGCTTTCTTGCCACTTTAGAACGACTCTGCATTTGTTGGTTGGCTAAGAATAGACAAATAAGTACAGTCCCAGAATTTCTATTCTCTTGAACAAAATATAAATAAATTATAGTACAGAAAAGAGGACAAGACAGGAGAAGACAGGACAGGATTGGACTCATTTCTTCTCTTTATTGATTATATCATACTCCTCTGTTGTCCTTCTCCCACAAATAGCTCTAGAGTAAAGTATGTGAACATTCTCCTTAGGTATGAAATGACTTAGTGAAGTATAGGAATAACTAGATATTCTTATATTTTTTTAAAAAGATTAGGAAGGAAGCTTTACTAGTATATACTATTAAGGTCTTTTTTTATAGGTATCTGTAGGTTCTACATTATTGTGTGTGTGTGTGTGTGTGTGTGTGTGTACACAAAACTTTTTACTGTGTGTAGTGTATATTTACAAAGTCTGCACACCACTGCTGAGATCATTTGTTCTTCTAATTAGCTATCATTTAGGCATAAAATAACATAAATTTTATCTTGAATTCTCCCAAGGTGCTACTTGTGAGCATTTTCACATTTAGTCAAATCTACTTCTAACAGCTGTAAATCCATAAATTATTGTACCGTGTGTTCCCAGTCCTGGTCATGACTACTTCACCAGTTCAGTCACTCAGGCCAGAAGCTGTCCTGCTGTCCCACCCCCAGTCAAATCAGTAATTAGCTGTGGGATTGGGGGGGCTCCCACCTTTCAAATGTATGCTTGCCCCTCCACCCACCCCCAGCTTCCTCATATACTCCAGGCCAGTCCCCATCGCCTGTCAGATTGTCAGCCTGCTCACTGCTCTTATCTGTCTTTAGTCTAGAATCCAGAGATGGTTTTAACTCCCTCTTTATGTATTCAGTAAAAATTAAGCTTTTTAACAAAAAACATTTCATGACTGAATCCAGGTGCCTCTATCCACAAGTGGGCCATTAGTTCATGACTAATATGGGAAGGTGATTAGGCCTGCTATTCTGTATGCATCCATAGGGACCTGTGGTTGAACTAAAAGATGAATCATTGCAGATTGCATAGAGGAATAACTGGCTGAGCGTAATGTCTGGCCTCAGCTTACTAGAACACAGTAACTTTTTCTTATAAATGTATCCTAAATAGAGTGGTCTAGATGCTGAGAAACAGACAGGTAGCGTGCAGTAACTGCATGCTTTTTAAAATCAAATAGGTATTAGTGTCAGTCATATTTAATTATTGCTTACTTGTTCAGTATTGCATTTTTAATCTTCAAGAATGTGATCAAAAACTCTTCATATTTAGAAATATTCCTCTACCAGAGCATTTAGAACCACTGATCCAGCCCTTGCCTGTGTCTACCCACATATCCTACTATGCTGTCCATTTCCCGCTCTGAGCCTGTTTGTGCTCTGGCCATACAAAACAGCACGCACTCTCTGAAGTGTCGCAGGTAGTGCACATGCTGGTTCTGCTTTACCTGGAGGATTGCCCTACTGTCTCACCTTCTTCAGACCCCTGCTCATTTGAGACTCCCTCTAGCCATCACCTCACCTATAATGCTGCTTCCAAGCCCATTACTCCGTGGTGAGGCATACCTCAGTTGTGTTCTCACAGCATCTTACGCACTGCTACTAATTGAGCGCATCCTTGAGTAGCACTAGTAAATTGTACCATAGTAGTCTACACTCTTGAGATCAGGGATTGTGTTTGTTGTTGACCTTGGCATCTATAGTACTTAATGCAGTACTTGTAGAATTTACTACCTGGGAATGGAAAGGTAATATGGTAACAGCGCTAACAATTGCTACTTAATTGCCAAGCCCTATTCTAAGCTTCTACAAACACTTCATTTCTCACAGAAAGTGTCCTGCCTTTATTTTACAGATGAGATAACTGAGGCTCAGATAGGCTAAGAAGTGTGCATAAGATCACACAAGTAGAAAGCACCAGAGCTGGCTCCAGAGCCTTGGTGAACCAAGGAGACTAATGTGCTTCTGGCAGCATAGTGCCAGATAAAGAGTTAAAGTGCCTGTTACTTTGTTTGCTGTCCTCATCCAGTGTAGCTTACAGTGGTGGGGAAACAGAACCAACCGCAGTTACCGTATTGCTAATAAATCTAGAAGTACTGAAGACCAGAATACAGTATATGTAAATGATATGCAGCTCTGTATAACTGCATATAATTTAAAATATCCAATGAAAAGGGAGACCAGTTTATATAGGCAATCCAATTTATATAGGATTGCCTATAATTTATATAGACAATCTTAAAAAGACATGGAAAGGAGCTAATAAACTTTAGTAAAAGGAGAAAAGTAGCAGAAATAACAGGAGAGATCCAACAGTACCAAAATCAGCCTTACTGTTTACGAGTAGAATCAGATATCAAAGTAAGTAGAATTATCTGAAGATACATATTTCAAGTTAAATCTAAAGTTTGATAGGTTTGCAAATCCTTCTACATTTCCACAAGTAAGCCTATCTAGAAAAGACAACATCTCTGTTGCAAATCCTAACGATCTCTTGTGGAACCTCAAGAATTAAGTACACAGAAAATATAATGCTTAGCACTCTTCCCCTTTTGAAAAAACAGGGGGGGTCATTAACAACAGAGTTTAAGTTCCTTTAACAAAAGTATGACTGAAATAACAGTAACTTGGAAGGAGAGAAGGTACGGAAAAGTGGTTGTTCCTCCTGATTAAACTTAGTCTCCCTTTTCGTTGGATATTTATAAAATCTAAGTCTTCCATGAAAGGATTTTATGCTTATAAAAATCTTTCTTTTGATATTTACTGAACTTGTAAGTTGTCATACCATGGGAATGTGAGTCTTGATTCTTTGGCTATAATGAAATGCAGTGTTTATGCTCAAGATTAATGGGGGAAAGTTTTTGCTTTTTTCTTTCTTTTAAAATAATTTCATTTTATCTTCTAGGAATTTATCTGACTAATATCTTGAAAACAGAAGAAGGCAATCCTGAGGTCTTAAAAAGACATGGAAAAGAGCTAATAAACTTTAGTAAAAGGAGAAAAGTAGCAGAAATAACAGGAGAGATCCAGCAGTACCAAAATCAGCCTTACTGTTTACGAGTAGAATCAGATATCAAAGTAAGTAGAATTATCTGAAGATACATATTTCTAGTTAAATCTACAAAGTGACAAAAGCCAAATTTCTTTTGTAGAAGAGGGAAACAAAACTGAAAATAACAAATTTAATTTTCTTAAAAGTTTTCATAAATAGTTTTCAGGAAGTTCAGACTTAATTTAAAATATTCACCAGGCATGGTGGCACACACTTGTAAGAAGCAGAGGCAGAAAAATTGTCGCAAGTTTGAGGTCAGCCTGGACTACATAGTGAATTCAAGGCTAGCCTGAACTACACAGCAAGACCGTGTCTCAAAAATAAATAAAATAAAATATTCATTACTAATAATTATTTCTTTGCATTTATTTTAGAGATTCTTTGAAAACTTGAATCCAATGGGAAATAGCATGGAGAAAGAATTTACAGATTATCTTTTCAACAAATCCCTAGAAATAGAACCACGAAACCCTAAGCCTCTCCCAAGATTTGTAAGCATTCATAAATTTACATTTCTCTTAGATTTGTATACTTTTTGCACTTGTCATGTACATCTGTTGTCATCACTACTGTATATTAATATATTAACTATAAATACATTCAGGGATGAAATGCACATAAGATAATTAAAAGAAATCAAACTACTTAATAAATATGTTCAGAAATATCTCACTTAGTTCTAAATATATGAATATTAACTTGAATTAATCCTGATATGATAACTATGAAACTGAACAAATTTGTAAGTTATTTTTGGTTTTAGCTAAAAAGTTCAAGATTTATTATAAAAATTAAATTTCTTTTTTCTAGTACCAGGGGTTAAACTCAGGATCTTGTGCTTGCCAGGCAGGTGCTTATTCTACTGAGCTATCTTCCTGGCCCTAAGATAAAATTTCTTGAATTTATACTAATTCACTCCTATTTGCTTCAAACTTTTTAAGGAAATTATTTACTAGAATTTTTAACCATGAGTCATTAGCATGCCAGTATCAGATTTGGCTAAAAATTCCTTTGAAAAACATTCCATTGAGTGGTATTACTGGTCAGTGCATGGCCAAGTGTATTGTACAGTGTCATCACCTCACTGATCTGAGTAGGTTCTTTCATTGATAAAGTGAAGAGGAGGGCCAGGAAGATAGCTCAGTAGAGTAAGCACTTGCCTGGCAAGCACAGGGTCCTGAGTGCAAGCCCCTGGTACCGCCAAAAAAAATGAAGAAGAAATTAACACAACTGGCTTCTAAGTGATCAAGGTAAATCTCATAATTTCTGTGAATTAAAACAGATGCAGTTTGCCTCAGGCAAATTTTTTAAGCCCTAAAACAATTTTTAATATAATGAATAGCAGGGCATGGTGGCGCATGCCTGTAATCCCAGTACTCAAGGAGGCTGAGGCAGGAGGATTGTTGTGAGTTCAAGACCAGCCTGAGCTCAAAGTAAGCTTAAGGCCAGCCTGAACTGCATAGTAAGACCCTATCTCAAAAAGACAATGAATATATAATGAATAAAAACATCACATTAGAAATACATATCTAGTCTGGTCCAGTGAAGCACACTTATATCACCAAGAAATTATATTCTCAAAAAAAAAATTATATTCTTCAGGAAAATAACCATAAAATTAACATACAGATGAAAGCTAAGGCAATTTGATGCATTTGTAAAGTAGCTCCAAAAGTCTTAATGATATCAGTGTATTATAATATAGATACTTATAATTCAAAATGATGATCCTGGGTTTTTAATAGGTTAAATTTATCTCAAAGGCCAGGAAAATAGAAAATGTTTTAGAAAAATCTCCACTCAAAGATATTAAAATAAATACTGTAATATTTATGGGGTAAAACTCAGTTAAAGAAATTTATTTTCTAACAATTTTTTTTCTTTTGGCGGAACTGAGGATTAGAGTCAGCCCCTTGTGCTTGCCAGGCAAATGCTTATTCTACTGAGCCATCTCCCCGGCCCCCTATTTTCTAACAATTTAAATAGCCAAAGCTTCAGCAAAATAAAATAGTAATAGTTTAACTTGGACACTGATTTGAATCATGTTACTTCCTGATTGGTAATTTATGATTTTCCAAGCTTTTTGTTGCATTTTATTAGCACATAGAAAAAAGTCATTCTTTTATGTTGGGGTGTTCTAAGTATTCTCTCTTATGTCTACAGCCAAAAAAGTATAGTTATCCCCTAAAGTCTCCTGGTGTTCGTCCATCAAACCCAAGGCCAGGTACCATGAGGCATCCCACACCTCTGCAGCAGGAGCCACGGAAAATAAGTTACAGTAGGATCCCCGAGAGTGAAACAGAAAGCACAGCATCTGCGCCAAATTCTCCAAGAACACCGCTAACACCTCCTCCTGCTTCTGCAGCTTCCAGTACCACAGATGTATGCAGTGTGTTTGATTCAGATCATTCAAGCCCTTTTCATTCAAGTAGGTGCTAAAATTTTAAGTGTTTTAAAGCAGTTGTTAGTACTACCCATCCTTGAGGTAAAAAAAAAAAAAAAGTGTGTGGTCTTTTGTGTGTGTGTAAACTTGTATATAAATCAGATACCATCTCAAAAGATATCATAATAAAAATAAATTCTAAACTTCAGCAACTTATAATATTTTTAAAATCCACTGGAATAGTCCTCTTTAAAGTTATTAGATGTTACTGTAAAGGTCTGATTGTGAAATTGGTAAACTTCATTTGAGTATTCCAAATACATTTCTTGTATCAAGAGGAAACAAAGATCACTCTTAGAAATCACAAGGGATGTCAGTCTTCTGTTCTCAGTGCTGTTCTACTATTCAATATATACTATCCCTTCCCCACCAGATTCCACAATAGCTTCTTATTTTACAGTGAATTAAATTCAGCCTTTTTTTTTTTTTTTGGTACCAGGGATTGAACTCAGAACTTTGCTCTTGCCAGGCAGGTGCTTATGCCGCTAAGCTATCTTCCCCAGTCCCAAACTTCTGTTTAACCTTTGTTTTCATCACAGCCATACAAATCTCACAGATTGCATGTGCAGATGTGTATCTCTAATTTCAGCACTGCTGTCCCAACAGAAACATAATGAGGGCTTTGTAAAACTTTGAATGTTTAGTAGCTATATTAGGGAAAAGTAAAAACTTATAAGTGAAATTAATTTTAATAATGTATTCAACCCAGAATATAAAAATGATCATTTCAACATGAAATCAATATAAAATTTACTATTGAGGCATTTTACATTCTACTTTTTACTCCAGATCTTTAAAATCCAGTGTGCATTTTGTATGTATAGCACGTCTGAATTCAGACAAACCATAGTCAGATGTCCAGTAACTGCATGCATCTCCCAGCTGCACAGCCCACTACAGACACACTTTATGTGTCAGTCACAGTTCTCATCTGTCTCATGTGGAAATTTAAAAGTTTTGTAAGAACACATCACTTTCTTTTATTATTAAATTAAAATTTGATTATATATCTTTATCCTTCCTGTACTATTTCCACATGCTCTTCCTATTGGCTGTCTTGGCACAGTGTGTTCATCAAGTTCCAGTCTAGTCCTTGACTGACAGAATCCAGTTTTGGAAGCAGCATGACATTATTATAGGGACAGAGACTAAGAAGCACTCACCTGGAAGTTAGGAATCCTGGTCTGGCACCTCAACCTACAAATAAGCTTTGTTTGCCATCTAGGGGCCAAACTAGATTTTTAAGTTTTTTTTCAATTCAGAGACTCTTTAACAGAAAATCTATCAATTATTTAAAATTCTTTAGAAGTATATTATTTTGAAGTTTGGTAAATCTTTGGAGGCTTATTGTTTTAAGATGTGCTCCACAATCCTATTTATTCCTGTAGTATATGTATACATTTGTAGTTACACAGCAGTCTGTCTTTGTACCATCTAAAGTGCATTTGTTTTGGCTTCATTTGATGGCTAAGGCTCATGGAGCTATATACATATTTTACTAAGTTCAAATAGACAATAGGTTTTTAAAGCAACCTTTTTATTCTCAATAGCACCCTAAGTTAAGACTATAAAAACAGCACTTTTTTAGTATACCTTTCCTAAACTCATTATTGGTTGGATCCATTTAACTTTTTTTAAATCATTCATTCATTCATTTCATACAGGGTCTTGCTGTACAGCTCAGACTTGTAGTGATCCTCCTGCTTCAGCCTCCCCAGCACTGGGTTACAGGTATGTGCCAGCCACCACACCCAGTTTGGGTGGCTGGCACAGTATTCTTGGGTTCTGGGGCCAGTATGGCATGTGGTACTGGGAATCGAACTTGGGTCCTTGTGCTTGCCAGGTATGTGTACAGACCACCATGCTATCTCCACAGCTCCCATTTAGCTCTTTGCAAGACTATTTTTCCCTACAGCAGACAGCTGTAAGACCCTACTATTGAGCCCCAAATAAGTGAAGTACTGAAAGCTGTCATTTGTAAATTCTGCTTCTCCATTTAAGCCACCAAAAGTCTTCTCTTATTTGTGTTAAAGAAAATCCCTATTACCACTCTTTTCCCTCCTACCAAAAACTGAAAGGAAAAAAAAATTTTTTTGAATTCAAATAATCCGGTACAATATAAAACCATCTGTGTGCTTAATCCCTTACTTAAAACTGGCATTATCTTATGTGTATTGAAGATACTTGCCTCCTTTGACTCAGCTTTTCTTTAAAACCTCTTGTTACTATAGGACTTGTCAGAGCCTCTAACTTGCTACCAGTGTTGCCACTAGACTGAATCCCTGCTTCCTATTTCTATCAATGGCTGGCAAGAATGGGCTGCTTTGAGTGTAATCTCATATCATCTGTACACAATCCACTCAATATAAAGTTGCAGAAAATCTCACTGCTCAGGCATCAGTGGTATAAACACCTGCCTAGCAAGTGCAAGGTCCCAAGTTTGATCCCTGGTACCACATGCCATGCTGACACCTGAACCTTGGGTGCGCCATGCCAGCCCTATAAACAGGCATGGTGGTGCATGCCTGTAACCCCAGCGCTAGGGAGGCTGAGACAGGAGGATCACTACAAACTTGAAAAACAAACAAGAAATCCCATTGCTCACATTTGCAAAAGAAGTCAAAAGGCAAAGTTTGACTAGGCTTTCTTTAAATGTTAAAATGTTGGGGCCTGATAGCTCAGTAGAATAAGTACTTGCCTGGTAAGCACAAGGGCATGAGTTCAATCCCCAGTTCCACCAAAAAAAAAAAAGCCTAAATGTTAAAATGCTACTCTTTTTTTAATAGTACTGCTTCCCCCAAATAATCTACCTTTGAGCTTATAGTTCTTTCTGGTATATCTTATCTCTTGCTAAGCACTTTTCTGGAAAAGCTTGCAATTTTACTGGTATGAAAAATAATGGTTCTAGGAAAGTCACAGTTAAATGTCCAGTGAGTCATGAAAACATAATAATATAGAAGTCTACAAAAAGATGACCTCAGAGGGAGCAAGAATAGTCACTGAAAGCTTTTGTGATAAAGACAAAAAAGAAAGGGAAACAGTTCCCCCTTCGGTGCCATGCGTCAGCATTCCAAGCCCTGGTCTGGTTCACCTGTGAGTGGACAGTGGCAGGGAAAAGGGAAAAAGACCCTGGTTTAAGGCTTTGTTTCTGCTGCCATAATGAAGGGAACGTGATGAAATGCTCTGTTACTTTTCTGTTTGAAGATAACCTGCTGCTAAAAGGAAGCCTTGTCTCTTTTAGAGGAGCTGTACTGTATACCTTAATGCAGCAAGCCTCACAAGCACAAGATGTATTGTAGACATTTAAGCAGGAATGTGAGGTCCTTCATGGAAGACAGATGCAGGCAACAAGTTTGTAATCTCAAATACTCGTATTAGAATTTTGTGAGTTTAAGAAGTTACCTGTCACTTATATCATTTTTTTCCTGCAGAAAAAGACTTTTTTTTTTTTTTTCAAAAATTACTTCTGTATAAACTGAGGAGTATCTACAATGGTGGTTTCAACTTGACCATATAGGAAAGTGCCCTAGGGACTTTTAAAAAGATGCCCTGAGCTGGGTGTGGTGGCGCATGCCTGTAATCCCAGCACTTGGGAGGCTGAGGCAGGAGGATTGTTGTGAGTTCGAGACCAGCCTGAGCTACAAAGTGAGCTTAAGGCCCCTGTCTCAAAAAGACAAAAAAAAAAAAAAAGATGCCCTGGCTCGCTGGCATTAGCCACTGGGCATCAATATTTTAAAAACATTTTCCAGGGGAAGCAGAATGTGGCGGTGCATGCCTGGAACTGCCACCTCAGGAGGCAGAAACTGGAGGCTAACCTGGAAAATATAGCAGATTCAAGGCCATCCTGAACCAACACAGCAAGACCCTGTCTCAAAAATAAAACATTTTTCCCCCAGGGGATTCTAATGTACAGTCAAGATTGGGAACCACTGATCTGTTGTCTGGAATTTACTTAACAAGTGATACTACTACATTGTTTTTTTAAAATAAATTGGATTTAATTTTCAAGCCATCATAAATCCGTTTTTTCAGTTTCCTCGGATAAGAATTTCTTAGTTGAGCTTGGTGGCACATGTCTGTAATCCCAGTACTCCAGAGGCCGAGGCAGAAAGATTGCTGTGAATTGGAGGCCAGTCTGGGCTACAAAGTGAACTCAAGGCCAGCTTGAGGTACAGAACAACACCATGTCTCAAGGGGAAAAAAAAGAGTAACTTCTGGCTTTTTGCTTTTAGCTGGGGTCTTGCTGTGTAGTCAAGGTTGGCCACAAACTTGCAACCTACTCTCTTGCCCCTGCCTCTGTCTCCCACAAGTCCTAGGTTTTCAGGCATGACCTGTCACACCCGGCATCTGGCATATTTTTTGACTAGACCATATGCATTTTTTTTCCAGTACTGGATATTCAGTGTAGGGTATTCACACTGAACAACATTCCCAGCCCTTTTTAATTTCCTATTTTGAGATAAGTCTACATTATTTGAGGCAGGTCTAAATTACACATGTTAAGTTTCCCAGGCTGGGTTCAAGCCTATTGTTCCTCCTGCTTAAACTTCCCAGAGTGGTATGATTACAGGTGTGCACTATAACACCTCACTTAAAAGAACTTTTTAAACCACTTTGCAGGCAGCAAGATCAAGCAATTTAAAAAAATCTGGGAACTGCCTCAAATTTAACAAAACCATCTACCTAAACTGGCTTGCATATCAAAGCCAAGTTTACATCTGTATACACAAATATGTATGCATATGAATAACTTTTCAAAATCTCTGTTGTAGTTGTCATGAGCTTTGTGTTTTTATTGTATCTGTATGTTGTATTAAGTATACTTTCATGGTCCTCAGGCTTATACATATTTCCTATTTAAAGTAAGAATTTTGTTAAGTGGGTAAACACTAGAGCTCGATAATGACTTGAATAGAAAATATATTTTAATCATCTAACAAACAATGTATTGGAATAAGCTGTATTGCTACACTTAATCATGGGTTTCAAATAACTATCAATACATATGGAAAGCAGATTATGTAACAGATTATTATAACAGAGCTACCTGAGAAATCTGAGGGACTATATCCTTGTAAGCAATCAAGTTAATAGATGTCATCAAATAACTGAACTGGAATGTAAATTATCTTCCTTTGATGAAATTAGCTGGAATAAACATGTTCCAAATTATTTGAGTCACTGCCTATTATGCAAAAATGTAAGGAAAATGAAAATTTAGGGGCCAGGGAGATAGCCTGTGGTCTAAGCGCCCACCTGGCAAGCCCAAGGACCCGGGTTCATTCCCCAGTACTGCATGCCATGCTGTTCCTGGAACCCTGGGCATGTGAGACCCTGTACCTGAATGAATGAATGAATAAATAAATAAATAAATAAATAAATGATTTTTAAAAATTAAAAAAATTTAATCACCTAAGTCTAGTATTATAGGAATTAATTAATCTTTCATGCATTGTCCATTCCATGTGTTGGTAATTTGAAGCAATGTAATATAAATAGCTATACTGCCGGGCGTGGTGGCGCACACCTGTAATCCCAGCACTCGGGAGGCTGAGGCAGGAGGATTGTTATGAGTTCGAGACCAGCCTGAGCTACAAAGTGAGCTTAAGGCCAGCCTGAACTGCATAGTGAGACCCTGTCTCAAAAAGACAATAAATAAATAAATAAATAAATAAATAAATAAATAAATAAATAGCTATACTTTTTTCCAACCAGTATAGAGCATGTAGTGTTCTCAGTTCTGCGTTGATGCTTTTGGTACTTTGGCTTATGAGTTTCAATTTTTTTTTAAAGATTTATTACTGTTAAAGGTAGACATTTGAAATTTATCAGGAAACTTTATATAAAATGTCTAAGCATTAAATGAGTATTGATCTTTCTTAAAATGTGTATGAGAAGAGAGAAAAGGCTGTTTCACTTTCAAGTTTGTTTTAATGTCCAAAGTTATAGTTCTTTTGTAATTAGAATATATTCTCAAGAATGTTCTTTTACAGCTATATATTAATATTAGTAAAAAACTCCCCTTTATTTTTCAAAGCATATACAATCATTGTTTCTCTAGTTTGAATTTTCAAAATAATCTTTAGTAAATGATATATTTCTGTGCATCTAGCTAAATTCTTCACTTGAATTTTAGAAATCTTCCAATAATACAGGATAGTTTAGTATTCTCATTGATATTTTTCATTTAATTACGATGGCATCAAATAGTAAATCTAAAAGGAATCTTCAAAATTCCCAGTCTGACATTAACTCAATTATTCTTCTCAAAAGTAGTAATGAACTTTTGCTAAAAACTATTACAGCACTTTAAAACTAGAATGGCAATAACATTTTCATTATAAATTTTTACAGATGAATTGAATATACATTATATATATATATATATATATATATATATATATATATATATAAAATCTACTTTTTCTTGTTTCCTTTTACAGGCAGCGATACCGTCTTTATCCAAGTTACACTGCCCCATGGCCCAAGTTAGTATATTTGGATTAAGACTCATAATTTTCGCTTTGGCTTTAAAAATCAATAAAATGTGACCTTTCCTGCTAAAATTCTCCTTGGGCCTGGCAGCCTTGGTACCTGCTTGCACCATCTTAGAAGTGAGGCCCTCACTTGTGCTGTCCTTTGATCATAACTGATTTGCTTCATTTTTATATACTTTTCATGCTTTTTATCAAACCCTTTCTCATTTAAAAGAACATATTAAATGGGTGGCTTCCACATTTAACCATTTCTCTTTTCCAACTATAGAATTCTAAATGTATGTTAATGCCCAACTTTGAAAACAGAAGCAAGAGCATGCATGCGCATATGGGAATGCTGGCGACTCCATGCGGTGTCTAAATCACAAAACGCACTGTGCCTGGTGACAGCATAGACTGTAGGCAAATAACTACTTTGGATTTTGGAAGGACTATCTTTTATCATAACTATTTAAATTACAAGGCTTAAATATTCATGCCAGATGAACAAAGTTCTGTTGAAGCCATTTTGCTTTCAGTTTTAAGCTTCCAGTTCACTAAATCCCATTTTAATTATTTTAAGCTAATAACAGTTTGCTGCCTTTTATGGAAATGATTTTTATTAAATTTAATTTTATGCAAATGATTTTAAAATGTGTATGATAAAGATTACTTATAAGCTAAATTAATTGTATGTAAGCTAAATTAGTACATGAAGCATTTCTTAAGTTCTGTATTACTGTAACATTCAACTGACAATACTTAATGTCTACAGGAATAAAAAGAACTTGCCAAGTATAATTTTGAGGGATTATTTCTATAAATATTTTCATGTATTTTATAGTGTTTATAAAGTAGTTAATAACTTACATATGTGCTGTCTACGCTTTTCAACTATGAGTATCTGTAAAATAGGTTCCACTTAGAAGCTTTACTTTCTTTTTTTTTCCAGTTCACCAACTTATTCCTTAAATCACAAGATTTTAGTAAACCTTTAATTCCTGTTTTCATTATCATAATTGCCCAATCATCTTGAATAGCTCCACTACAGTTAGTTTATACATTAGATCTGCTGAGCCTGATTTTCTGTACATGCTCAAGAAAGCCTCTGTCAAGCAGAGCAAGGACAAGGTACCCTCCAGGCACTAGACTTTCCCCTTCATCCTTGAAGAGAATTGCTGGGAGAGACACTGGAGAATGCTTAAGATGGGACAGTTCCCAAGTACTATCCAGTTAAGAGCAGGGAAATTCTCTACTGAAAAATTGGAAAAAATAAGCCTATCACAAAGCTTGACAAAAATTGCCATTTCAATAGATGTCTGAAAATCAGATACAATTAGAAGTTCTAATAATAGATTAACAATTATTTGGTTAGAATGTTATTTTGTTCAAGAAACAAAATAATGATATCTTTGGCAGCTGTTTTCTAAAACCTCTGCTAAGATGTTTATGCATGTTTTTATAGCAGTTTGCTTTAATGAAATACTATTGGTATTGGTTGTAATGTGCTTTTGATACTTTTACACATTTCTTTTAATGAATATTAGCAGTTTGCACTAAGCCTTTTCAAGATTAATGAGAGAAATAAAATTCCCATAAACTGTTTTGGAATTTTAACTCCCTATAGGATCTGCTTCGGTGTCATCTATAAGTTTAACCAAGGGCACTGATGAAGTGCCCATCCCCCCGCCTGTTCCTCCACGAAGACGGCCAGAGTCTGCCCCAGCTGAATCCTCACCATCTAAGGTAAAGTAGAAAATCTCATCATCTGGAAATCAGAATCATTAGTTACATTATAGTCCAGTGCTTGTGCCTTATTTCTCACTGGGATAGTTAACATGGAAGAGTAACTGTACTGAATAGTTTAAACAGAGACTATGGATTTAGCATGCAGAAGGTTTCTTTCTAAAAGTTTTTCAGTATGTTTGCAAAACTCTAGTAAAACTGTAACTATACATATTGTCAAGAAGAAAGACAAGTTTTAATTTATAAGAGTAATTTAATCAATCAAGCAGTTCTGTAAAACCATACAGAGGCAGAAGGGGATGAAAAGAAGACAAAGAGGTCTAAAGTTTTGTGTGAAAGAATCTAAGTGAAATCATGTCTTTCATATATGCTAAAAGTTGTTTATTTTGAGTCTGTAGGGGATCTAGTATGCTTCCTAATAAGGTATTTGTAAAATCTCTAGATTGGAAGGGACCAGACCCTAAAAGGTCATGAGTACTTTTCCATCAATTTAATTTTTTTTTCTTTTGTATTTACTTATTTTGCCAGCTATTAATTTACTTCATTTGTTCTTATGCTGTCCAAAGAGCAGAGCACCTGGATAAGCCAAGACATTTTTTGCATAATTTCATGAAATATATAGTAAAATGAAATTGAAAAATCAATCAGTAATGTACACTAAATCAAGTTATATTTCACAGTAAGCAAACAAAATGTTAGAAACAAAGGTAAAAATTTCACGTTGGCAAAATTAACTTTTTTCTGTGAGTTGGCAATACTGATTATTTAAAACATACAGGAAAACTGTTCCACATGTAATGTTCTGCCAACAGCATGTTTGAAAACCCCAAATTCTTAATATATTCTTAATAGTACATTAATTCAGTTATTAATAAGTATGTTTTATTCTTTTCTCATTTGTTAGATTATGTCTAAGCACTTGGACAGCCCCCCAGCCATTCCTCCTAGGCAACCCACATCAAAAGTGTATTCACCACGATACTCAATATCAGATCGGACCTCTATATCAGACCCTCCTGAGAGCCCTCCCTTATTACCACCACGAGAACCTGTGAGGACACCTGATGTTTTCTCAAGCTCACCACTACATCTCCAGCCTCCCCCTTTGGGCAAAAAGAGTGACCATGGCAATGCTTTTTTCCCAAACAGCCCTTCCCCCTTTACACCACCTCCTCCTCAAACCCCTTCACCTCATGGCACAAGAAGGCACCTGCCATCACCACCATTGACACAAGAAGTGGACCTCCATTCCATTGCTGGGCCGCCTGTTCCTCCACGACAAAGCACTTCTCAACATATCCCCAAACTCCCTCCAAAAACTTACAAAAGGGAGCATACACACCCATCCATGCACAGAGATGGACCACCCCTGTTGGAGAATGCCCATTCTTCCTGAGTTCCTCTATCCTGGGATGTACAATTTCCTTCCCCCAAATCCATTGCTGGCAATGGATGCACTGAGTGTGCCAGCACTGAGGAGTTAAAACTAGAGCTCCAAACACTAATGACTCTACTTCAAGATGCAGTATAAGACAATGAATTTTAACCTAGACATTAATTATAAATTGAAATGGTATTCCAGTGTAGAATATGTAGAAAGACTGATCTAGAAGAATTGGCAACTGATTGCATCTGAAAATCAACCGAAGGGAATTTTTCTGGCCAATGTGCAAGAACCCTCATTTGTGAAGTGATCTTTATTGCCGAAGGGACGGAAGCAGTCTAGTGTCCAGCAGACCCACATGACGACAGTTTTTGTAATTCAAAATATTATGCACTTTTTAAAAAAATCTTAAACAGGGATCTTCCTATCCTCCTCTGTTTTCCTTGCTTTACTCTTCTACATTAGAATATTTTCTTAAAAATCATTCAAAGGACTGTGAGGAAGGGCTGTGGTACCTGACCTTGTAGAAATCAAGGCCCCAGCACTGTACTACAGTCCTGTTTACAGATTATTACAGTGAATTGAATGGGTACCAAGGCTTCACCAAAGAGGTACTTTTTTGTTGTCGTTGTCGTCGTTTTAAGACTAATTATGCCAATAATGAGAACATTCCCTACCTACCCCACACACACACACAAAAAAAAACAAAATGTGGTGTTGGCTTCAAAGAAGAGAAGTTTTGTGTCATTAACATAACACATAGAACTTTTTGAAAAAGTTTAACTGTCCAGTGTACTATTTACATTTAGGAGACTGTTACTCTATGCTAGATTGTCATTTCCCCTCCTCCTACAAAGGTGTACTGGTAATCCACGTCCTGGCTCACAGCTGTCCCTCTAATGACATTATGGAGATGTAGGCACCCAATGTGAAAAGGAGCATTCGCTGGGCATCACTGACAACATTCATATTTTACTAATAATCAAGTAATCAGCATACCTAGAATTATCCTGCATTGCCTAAATCATGTGTATATAGTGAACGTTATGTGATGTACCTAGCAGGTCTGTTTTAATTTAATAAAGATACAAATACTTTGGCTGACTGGCATATATTAAATTATTATATGAAGAAAATGGTTGGTTCTTATTTCTTTCAGTTGAAACACACAAACACTAAGCATAAAAGCACGTATGGTGGTACGCTTTAATCTTAAGGACCTGAAGCTTCAGTTTGGCATGTACAAAAATATTTGGCTAAAGGACAATGGGTCTCTTTCAAGCAGAACTGTAGGTTTTGTAATTTAAGCAACATGTATACAGTTTGTTAAGGTTTATATTGAAAATTCTACCTTGCTTGAGGTCTTCTGCTGTCACAACTACCTACATCATTACTAGAATATGGATTATTCCTAAAGCCTGTGTACTGTTCTCCCAAGTCTAACAAATACTGTGACTGAAATGCACGTAACTCATTGAAGAGAAAGGTTCTTACTGATCTCCGCTGTAATGGCCATGAGAAGTGCAGTATTCCACCCACAGTCATCAGCCCATTAGTGACCTGTCTGCATGTGTCCTCCAAATAATGAAGCACCTTTCAGTAACTCTGTTAACCGTGCCAGTAGACATTTTAGTAGTGCTGCATCATGGTGGAAACATAATGCATTTATAATTTCTGTGATATTAAAGCATAAAATATACATCACAATAACACATATATAGTCCTTTAAGAACAGCAGGTATGTTAACTACCATCATTAAGCAGTCAGCTGTTACATCCTTTGTTAGAACAATCTTTTAATGCCCATACCAGTCCTACTATGATAAACATTTTTCCTTCATAAAATGTCCCCTCTTCTGAAAATATTCTTAAAAATTAATTCCAGGTCCTTTCTTGGTTGCAAAATGTCATAAGATTATTTATTTAACAAGTATTTATGTAAAACCTACTAATGCTGCTACAATTAATTGATACACATTCCAAAATCTCCTCTGACCCTTTATTGGTCCAGCCTAATTTTCCTAATGATTTCCCTTTTTATGGCTTATTAACCACTCTTTGGTTGTTCCATCCCTACTTCAAATAAGAATCTGACTAGAGTCCATTCAGTTGGTCTCTGGCTAATTAGTGCTGGTCTTCAATAGGCGATGACCCCCCTTTCAAACCTGCTTGATTCTGTACAAATAAAAGACTAATCTTTCTCCTAAAAAGGACCATTCTCCTACCCAGTGTTTCTAGTAGACCACTTCACTGTTGCAGCAGTGTTGGGGTTCATTTTTTGTTTTGTTTGAGACAGTGCCTCTGTGATGTAGTTCAGACTGGCCTTCAGTTCATGGAAATTCTCCTGCCTCAGCTTCCAAAGTGCTGGGATTTATAGGCATGTGCCACCACACCTGGCTGTTTAGTTGTCTTATATGTATTGTGGACAGAGAGGACATTTTTATTCTGAAGTGTGATACGTGACCAAAAATACTTTCTGCAGCTGTGTGTAACAAAAATTCCAGTGAGATCTCTTTAGGTGGAGGTAAGAAAGACCCTCGTGATTAATCTGTCTCAAGCTAGCACACAAATTTATTAGTAACTGAACCAGACCTAACGAGGGACAAGAAATAAAGTAAATATAATAACTTCTGCCCTGGCACCCAGGGCATGAGGAGACAGTATAGCATAACTTTTTGTCAGCCACTTTCTAAAATGTGGAATATTTCTTCAAGAAACAGAAAAATTCCTAAGTGTCTCATTATCTTTGGATCACAGAATAAAAAAAATTTCCAGGCTGAATCTGGTGGGTTCATAACCAATATGTTAAGCTTTCCACATCTAAACACTTCTAAAAACAGGACAGATAAGTGTGTAAATTTTTGGCAAACCAAGATTATTTGCTCTTCCCGATTCTCAAATCTATTTGAATACTACTATAACCATAGCTGGGCGTAGTAGCGCATGCCTATAATCCCAACACTCAGGAGGCTGAGGCAGGAGGATTGCTGCAAGTTGAAGTTTAGGGGCAGCCTGGATTATACAGCAAAATTCTGACTCAAAAATACTATTGATCAGGAAGTATACGAACAACAAAAGATGGTATAATTTTAAAAGTTTGCTTAATTTAAGATTGTTAAACATCAAACTGTTGTACTACTATTATTCTCATAACTCAAGGGCTATCTTACTAGATCTGTGTTAAAGAGCGGGCCATACTGACATGGTCCTCATCAACAGAGTAGTCTAAACAAATACTGTTTCAGTTGGAGGATACATTGGGATTCTAAGTTCTTAATTTTCTTTTTATAAGCAAAATTACTTGATACCAAAAATTACATGGTATTTATGATAACGAATTTGTAATTCTCAAAATTTAGCCTATTTCAATGTCTATATGACAACTTAAATTCAGATGTTTAGCTCAGCAAAATAAATGTGAAGAGTTATCCCAATTGTTGTACATATTGAGGGAAATCTTTTTCTCCTTTAGATTCAAAACCAATTTAACCATTTATTTCCTGGCATTCTGCTCCTATGGGTAGGTTTACTTACTCTTTTGGCCTATAGTGTGTGACTTGTAAAAGTGCAGGTCCTGTCGTATTGTCAGTAATATGTACCACAAAGTATCAGTTCGGCTGAAAAAGAATTAGGCAGTGAAATTATTTATAAGGGAAAATGATGACTTCATTCAATTTTATTTTGAAACACCTCATTACTAACTTTTAAAATTGTTTCATAATTTCTTGTACATGAGCCAAAAATATTCTGAGCTCTAGTTAAGAAAAGCATGAAGTCTATATTATAAATCTAAACAAAAGCACTTGTAACTTCTTTTCATGCCTTATTTTCCATTTTTGACACCGTAAAGTGCATTTTCTGTCAACTGTGAGAAAACTTCCCTTTTGCCTTTAATGAAAATAGTGCATTAAATAGCCAGTTGCTGCAAAATTGCAAAGCAAGTTAGCTAGCAGCGGGTCACATTGGACTACCACTCAGAATCAAGATCTATAAAAGGATGGAAGTTAATGTGGTGTGGCTTAGAGAATGCACCTGTGCCAGATGCATGCCACTTTCAGTAGCTGCCAAATGTGCCTTTAAGAACATCTCTAATTTTTTTCTTCAGATCAAGTCAGCATTTGGGGGTGGGATTAGGGCAGGGAATTGGGATGCAAATATCTGGTGAAACTGCCAGAGAATTTGTTTGTCAAAGTGACATGTATAATTTTAGTTAAGATGTGTCTGTGTACATATGTGTATCTGCCTTTGTTTAGTAGCACAGTCATTTGCTAAAATTACTGTCAAAAAATATGCTGTCAGTCTTACTTGGATGTAAGAACAAAGTGTGGCCTATACCTGCTATGGCCTTTGTACCTAACCGTGTCCGTAGCTGATCTTTGTACTACGTGTGCAGCAATATTTGGTTTGCGTTTCAAGTGAAAATAATGGCTGTTATTTTTCTGGCATTACTAAGATAAACAAAAAATAAAGAAAAAATGCCTTACATAGCCCACAAGTGTATTATTTTTGCATGTATTTATTTGAGAGGACAGTATTTTTAAAGTCATTAGTCATAGAAATAGAAAAATATTTTGCATTTTATCATGGTTTTCCTTTGGGGGCACTTTTTCCCAAAACAAGCTATTATAACAGGATTTTAAAAGTTTCCTATTACTGTCTGCGTCAAACCCTCTGACTACTGATGGGAGGTAGGTGTACCCCAATCTAGTCAGAGTGCTGAGGCAGCTGTATCCAAAGAAGTTTCAGACATCGCAGTTCTCTGGACAGCAGGTTTTGCTGCTGGAGTAAGGCAGCTTGATTTTGTAATTCTTTCTTTGCTTGCATGTAAAGTTTCAGGTTGTATGTAAATTACTGAGCTCACTCAGGTAGATTATATAATGTAAAAACCAGTGAACCCTTTGAGAGCCAATCTGCCTAAAAACAGGCAGTGAGGCCCAGAGAGGTCGAGCACGCTGGCTGGGAAGTCGGCCTCTGAGACCCGAGTTGGCGCTGGTCCCTGAGTGGGAGGACCGTTCCCAGGGGCACCTGAATACTGGGGACTTTTCTCCTGGTTTAAGGCCATGAAGTCATTTATACAGATTCATCTGATTAACCACTGTGAAATCAAACATGCACAGTCTTACTCTAGTTAATGACTTAGTAGCCATAGGCAAATAATGCTAACATTGATATTAGTCAAACTTGATTCTGCATTTGCTTTTGAAACGCTACTTCTTTTGAGTTTTAACCTGGTGATTTGCTTTGTTTTAATCATGTCAGATTATCAGTTTGAGAGCAGAGATAGGAAGGCCTGCCTTGCTGTAGATGTGATAAGAGTACAGTTCAGAGCTGCAGCTTATTCAACATTTTAGGAACCTGACTCTCCATACTTACTAGAAACAAGAAAAACCACACACTGTTAAGAATCTAGTGTCATAGGTGACCTTAGGTAATGCGCATTCAATAAGGGCCAATCTTACTGTTCAACAGTCAACAAACCCTTACTGTTCCAGGTCAGTTCTGATGCTAGGAATCTCCAGCAGTGAAGAAAAATCCATTTCATCATGGGATTTATCATTTGGTGACACAATGTAGACAGTAATAATTAATAGGTCTATTACATATTAGCATATTATAACTGTTATGAACAAAAAAAGATAAAGTTGTGAATATAGGATGAAAAGGAGATAAAATTTAAATGGAAAGTTAGAGTCTATCTCTGAGATGGCAGGACCTAGAGACCTGAAGGAATGAAACATGGAGGTATTTAAGAATTCCCAATCACAGGGAACAGCCGGTCCAAAAGCCTAGAGGGAAGAACACTTGTGTATTCATGGAAGGGTAAGGCAGCCTGAGCTAGGAGAAAAGTGAAATGTCTGGAGCCTTGAAAGAGGTGCCATCAGATTTTGATTTATAGTCTTGATATTGTGTTGAGAAAACTGAGAGATTAAGAACAGGAACACTGCCAGACATAGTGGCACACAGCACTTGGGAAGCTGAGGCAGGAGGACATCTGAGAGGTCAAGTCCAACCTTGGCTGAATAATTCAAGGCCAGCCTGAATGCATAATCAAGACTGTCTTAAAAAAAAAAAAAAAAAAAAGGCCAGGCCAATTAAAAGTGACCCACAGCAGTACAGGCAATGAGGATTTTGGAAGAAAGTCAGTTTGCTGGCAGACTTGAAGTATAAAAGAGAAACAGAATTACCAACAGAAACAGTTGTCAAGGATGACTTTAAGGTTTTTAATGAGAGAAAATAGATAGTTACCATCAGCTAAGGAAGGATATGTTGAAGAAGAGTTGGACACGTTAAGTTCAATAAATTGATCATACATCTGAGAGAAGTAAAGAAGACAGAAATGTTAGTCTGGAGTTAGGGAAAGCAATCCAGGTTAAAAACACCAAAATGGCAGTCACTTTCAAATAGATCCTATTTCAAAGCCAACAGACTGGATAAGATCTCAAAGAAAGTGAGTATAGACCGGGAAAGGAGCATAAACGAGCCCTGGCATATTCTATCATCCAAAAGCAGCATCAAATAGAACAAGACAAAAAAAAAAAACAAAAAACACCAATGAATAAAGATGAAGACCAGGAATCTGGTGTGCCCTAAGGATTAGTAAAGAAATTATTTCAGAAAGAGGGAGTGATCCAATGTTGCTTGGCAGGGATAGGACAGTAGAATGACTGACAGTCGACCAAGAGTTTTGCAATGTGCTGGTCACTGCTGACCTTAACATGAGGAAATTATGAAGTGATATGTGCAAGAGCTTGAGCCCAGGGGCTGGGGAGATGACTCAGTGGAAGAAGTGCTTCCCTAGCAAACTCAAAGGCCTGAGTTCAATCCCTGGATCCACCAAAAAAAAAAAAAAAAAGAGAGAGAAAGAGAGCCTGGGCCTAGGGAGTTTAGTAAAGAATACAGCAAGCAGGCTAGGGGTCATAGTGTTTGCCTAGCATGAGGTCCTGGGTCTGATTCCCAGCACAAGATTTTTAAAAATTGCATAGCAAGAGAGATGCTGTGGTTGTTTCCTTTTTAATGTTTTACAATAAAAGGAAGCAGAGAACTGATACACAGCTTGAACCACCAAGAAAGAGGTTTTCTATGTCTGAAAGATGGAAGAAATAAGAGCATGTCTGTGCTGAAGGTCACCCAAGTAGAAAGAAAAATGTGACAAGAAGAGGGCATGGGGTAGGTTCGAATGTTAAGTAGAAACAACTCATTCAAGTCCTACATGGTATCTACGAACAGTCCTTGTGAACAGATCCCACCGTCTGAGGAACAGGTTTACGTACATGCAAAAGAAAAAGAACATTTAATGTCACTGTTTCTAAATGCAATGAAGCAAGATAAAAAAAAACTTACAGATGCAAGTTTAGAAAGATTATGCGCTGAACTTTTGGAAAACAGATTCTGGAAAACAAGTTGATCTGGGGATAAAATCTCGATTATTTGGAAATCTAACCACTGCCCAAAAAGTCCTTTTTAGCATTGCCCAAACTCATTTATGTTCTTAAATGTTCAAAACTGAAGTTTTATGTCCCATATCAATTTCTTTTTTCCCCTAAAATATGGTTCCATCCATTTCCTCAACCTTGTTTCAACCCATGTCCCTCTTTATTTTGGGTTTTTTTTTCTCTCTTTGAAAAACTGCACCTCCACCCTCCCCTCCCTCTTCCCCCAGGACGTGAGACTTGCTGGTTGTGCTGTCACTTCAGTCACAGTAGCCTCCACCCTCCTGAAAGCGCTCCTGGTTGAGAAGAGTTATTAACAGTGATGTTTCGATAAGTTTAGCCTGAAAACTAGTCTATACTTCACTATATAACTTAATGTAAGACATGTGTCATTATTTAAAGTGCATTTTTTCTAGTCTCTGGAATATATTTTATCAGTTTATAAAATAGACTCAAATATATGTATATTTTATATTAAAATTTTAGTGCGTATGATAGTAATGCAGACAACAAATTTAGGAATACAAAAATATTCAGTTGGCTCTGACAAAACTAAACAAAAAAAGGGGGCTAGAAAGGAAGGACCATTCTGTATTTGTATATACAGAATAGTTAGGATAGATACATAGCTACTTTTGCTTAACTCAATGGGAAGAAAGATTTGTACAAATAGTGTTTGGACAGGATATCCTGTCTGCTTGTACTATATAGATAACCACTAAGAAGATAACAATGTATAGTGTATTAATTATTGAAACTGTCCTATTAATCAGCTTTGAAACTATCTCATTGCTATTTGTTTCTCAATAAAACTAAATATATATACATATACATATACATATACATATACATATACATATACATATACATATACATATACATATACATATATATACATTCAGTTGGGTTTTGGTGGGTTATTAGTTTTCTGTATCTCAAGCCAAATCTAATCAGCTCTTTATCCTGTCATAAAATGCAACCTAAAAGAAGAGCCTCTGAGTAATTAAATTTGCATATGAAATCATCTCAATTTATTGAGTAGCTCTAAAATTTCAGTGGACTAAAGAAAATCATCTGAATGCATTTAAATTTCAGGTTTCTAGCTCCCTTCCTCAAATTTCCAGTACAGTGAAACTGACATAGTGCCAGGGAATCTGCATATTTATAAATGCACCCATGGACAATATGACATATGAGCAAAGACTTCAAGGTGAAAGGGTGAGACATGAGGTGTTACAAGTCTGATTAGTTTATCTGTTATGTGCTATAGTAGCTCACTGGGGAGATTCCCACAACATTTGGTCCACAAATCCCTGGTTCTCAAAGTTTCCAATTCTGAAGTACAGGAACAAGATAATCCTTGCTTCAGCTTTTATGGAAATCCTGCAAAGTTACAGAAGAGGCCTGTTGTGACCTCAGCCTGTCCAAAAGTCTCCATCTTTTTGTGGAGTGCTTCTTTCTGTTTATCAACCCAAGCACTTCCCAAAGATGTTTCTGGCCTCCTGAGTAAACTACACTTCTTGAGAAAACTAGAGATCACAGAGGTAGTAATTGTCAATCTCCTTCCCAGCCTGACTTCTTTCCTAAAGAAACAGTACATTGAACACCATCACATTACTAAGAATACTATCTTAGCAATTTGTAGAACTACCACAGAAGGTTATATAATGAGCCATGGTAATAAAAACAGCCACTTTTTAATTGAAGAGAGGTGCTGTGAAATGGACAGTGGAGCCTTTAATGGCTTATGAAGACAACTGTATTTTGTTTCTTTTGTGACTTTTCCTTTTAAAAATGAAGATATTTGTGAAGTTAGGGGTGAAAGCCAGGAATGGGAGCACATGTGTATAATACCAGCACTTGGGAGGGTGGCACAGGAGCACAATGAATTCAAGGCCAGCCTGAACTATATAACACAATTTTGTCTCAAAACAAACAAAACACTGAATACAGAAATTAAGCGGGAAGTGGAGGGTGGGGGTAGCTTAGGGATAAAGCGCTTGTCCAGCATGTGTTTGTGCCCTGAACAAGTTGGCACTGAAAATGTTGGCACTCAAAAAAAAAGTTTTCTATAGCCTTCAGTGTATTACAGCACCACCATTATAGCTGTCATAAACCAGTTCAAGTACCTACTACTGTGAATTCATCGAGAAGGAGAATAAAAAAGATGATACAGTTCTTGCCCTTGAAAGAACTTGCATTCTCATTGGTATGCATAATACATAAAAAAAGTCAAATCACAAAAGGCCACTGAAGTTGAAGGGATTTAAAGTGGATCTTCAGGTTAGTAAAGAGGAGATTAGAGGAAAGACATGGAGCAAGGGTGAACCTGGGCAAGATGTCTAAAAGCACAGTTTAGTTGAGGGAAGATAGTTCACCCAAAACTTTCAGAAAGAAAACTAGGAGCCAGACGAGAGAAAGAGCTTGAATGCCAAGGTAAGAAGTATGGAATTTGAGGGCAGACCCAAACATACCATTAATGTTGAAGACATAGGATATGTAGGAGCAGATGGTACTTGAAGATCGAAAGCTCCCAAAATATTCAGGTATCAGGAGATGGGAACCCAGAGTGGCAGCAATACTACTAGTCTTCATCAGTTAGTTATATAAAATACAAAGAAACTGATTTTTACTACAAGTTGGCAATATCAAGCTTTTTCTTAAGAGGATGCTATCAAAATGAAATTTTGGAGGTGTGTGGTATCATCTGACCCACCCAGTAACAATTCCAATGATAAACAATATAAAAAGAGAAAGTCTTACTGCTGTTTATTTAAGAGAGTAAGACTTTCCATGTCCAGTTGCTTTGGCATTGTGCCTTCAAGCACTGTCCCAAAACAACACTGGCCTAATAGGGGAGAAAAATCTCAATCGATTAACTGCAGAGAAATGAAAATATTGGCTTACACTTAAAATATTACAAATTCCAAAACCTTGGCACAGCAATCCTTACATGCTCCAGATATCTATTATTCAAATGGCACGAGATGGGTTCCTAATTAATTATCTTACAAGGAGAAGCTCCACCACTTAGAAATAAAACTTCCCATTTTATCAATAGCACATTCACAAAGGAGCAGCGTTTGAAGATGCCTTCTTGTGTACTAAGATTCTGCATGAGTAGAAGCCAAATACCCCTAATTTATTATAGGTGACTATCTGGAAACAGACAAAGTCAAGCCGAAATTTGGGGTGTACTGAGGATGCTGACCAGCTGGCCAGCCCACCTTATTACCCCGGAGCCAGGCAGGCTTCCGCAGTCTGGTTCCTCCACCTGAGGGGGACAGCTTTGTTTCTGTCCAACCCCTGGGCAATGCAGAAGTCAGATCCTGTATCCGAGTTTTCGCTCTGACCTGAAGTTTATGACAACCATTGTGTATGTGCAATGAAAGCACTGGTGCTACTGCCACTTTCTGCCCAGAATGAGGGAAGTCTTTTTGAGAAAATATGGTGCCATCATTGTTTTTTCTTGGCCCATCTGTCATGAGCATGTGTCACATGCAGGGTCACTAGTGGATCTTGAAAACTGAGCATGCAATCAAACAAGGGCTCTGGCCTGCTCGCATCCGTAGCACAGTCCACAAAGAGAAATGCTCCTTTGCCCCGTCCCTGTTCTAAAAAAATCACTGTTCTCTGTTATGATTTCCATAACCCCAGAACATGTTTGGAGATCAATGTGTCTTTAAGCTTTAAACTTTCTAAATTATGATTTAAGTATAATTTCTCCATAATTCAGATTTATAACATTTAAAACAACAGTTCTGTTAATTAACCTTTTGCCATAAGACATGCTACATACTGCCTTGGAAGTTCTGGAGGACATGTGGCAAGTCACAAACGGCCCCTAACACTGTGTCACATAATTCTAAACATACTGGGATGAACTGATAAGCTAAATGTTTAGGAAACACAAAATTCACATCCACATTAAATATGAACATAATATTATACTTGGGAATGACTTCAAGGTGCAAGGTTTTGTTCTTATAAACATTTATTTTTCCTCCAAATTTATTGTGTTTTTCTGTAGTGATGTGAAAAGTCTTCATTCCCTTTTCCCAAGTGTTGAAGTTCAAAAAGTCAGGTCTTAACCATAGACTAATCTTCATCTCTTCAATGTCTTGTATGTTGATTTAGTTTCATATGTATTTATATTAGTTTTCTTCAGGGATTTATACATCAAAATATATATATATATATATGAGTGCGTGTGTGTATATATATATATATATATATATATTCCTGCACAGATATATGGCAGCTCTTTATCCTCATCTTACCACTTGAGAATACAACTTTAAGTATGTTTTACACAGCTGTTCCTTGGTCAAGGTCATTTGCAAGAGCAAGTCGGTTTCTGAAGAAATCTTGTTTGGTGGGTGAAGGATCCATTGAGGGATTCTCATTAGTTTTTTCCCTGTATTCTGATCCACTGGACCTAAAATCTCAGCACACAGATAAAGTACAGGTTGATTTGGTTTTAATTGTTTTCAAATATTTTATCTATCCAAATTGTTTTGCATTTGTAAAACAGTTGCCTCCTAAACCTGGAATAATTTTTACTCCCCTAATTTCAAGACTCAGGACACATGTATCTAAGATTTGCAGTAAACACAAAGAGAATATCTTTCTAATGTTTTATGAGACACTTGTGACAACTGCAGGTGTCAGTGTAAGATACTGTGTAGTAACACTGTAACGGGGGAATAACAATCCAGAAAATCCAAAAAATCCTACATTGAGTCAGTGAAGTGACTACTTCACAAGTGATCATAGCCCTTAAATTACAATGGATAGAACTTATTATTCTCAACAAGGTTATTAAGGGCCTTTACTGAATCTAGGCATTACATTACAAACTCTTGCTTCTGCTTGTTTTCATTTTTAAATGAAAGATTTATTGAAGCCAACCACATATATATGCTACATTAATAGAATGCAGAAATAAGTACAGTAATTAAATTGAGGAAACACTAAAATCTCAACCACCACAAAGGAAACCAAAGCCAACCAATAGTCAACAACTCAAATCAGTCCATTTGAGTCCCCAGTCGAGGGTGCATTCTTCCTTTATCTTGGTTAAGCCAGTTGGGTAATCCATTCCAGCTGGGCACCTTCTCCAATTTGTTCATGTCAGAAGTCCCTGGAGGGAGGAGGCTTTCTGGAAATAACCTCTGATATGCTAGACTGAGTCCTCTTCACTAGCTTAAATTCTGAACTAGAATGACTAAAAGTAGCCCAGCAACAAAGAACCAATGTCAAAAGACCTCCTAGATGTATGAAAGTGATGCTAGACGTGAAGTTTTGGCCAAAGTACCTATAAAACTGAACAAGGTCCCCATATGCTGAGGCTGAGCTGGGTATGCTTACACTATCCACAAAGAAGGGTAACTGGCCTTCAAGGTTTGTCACTGCCAAGTGGTATGCTCCCAATGAGACTTCATTGTTGTCTCAGCTATATGACTCTATCATTTCCTGAATTATATGGGCAGAATTCAAACATCCCTTTATTACCCAAAGGAAGAAGCTGGATGCACACAAAGACTAATATTATTATATCTGGACACCTGACTGATTAGCAGGATTATTTTCACTTTTCAGCCTAATATCTGGTATCACAGATGAGGCCATAGCTGCCCACCATGTTTTTATTCCTAGTTGTAAGGAGCACTTTTCCACTGCATCACAGCAAACAGAGACATAAATTTCTATCTCAACTGTAGTCCATGCGGTGGTATACAGGTGGGGTGAAGTGCTCTTAATACAGACTCTACATGCCCTCCCCTAAAATTCCAGACCTTCCTTCACCTTTCACAACTCCTGCCTAACTCCAGTTCTAATCATTTCTAATCAGTTGTGCCCAAAATGTTATAGAAATATATTTTAACCACATCGTCCTTTCCCTGTATCCTGTTATTCAGCAGACTAGGAATGTTTTTAGGTTCAGGGGCAGGAAAGAGGGAACAGGATCTAAATCTGACTGCTGAACTGCACCCCCATGAAGGTTTCTCAACAGAAATCTGTTAATCAAACTTTAAAAACTTCACCTTGCATTTCCCCTCTTGTCTATATCTGATCTCTCCAAAACCCGAATGTTACACTTTGATGTTCCAACATGCAACTGTTCAATGTTTACCTGGAAATGGGAAAGCTTTGATGTCACCACCAGCCCCAAGGACCACAGAAATCTTCACCAGTTGCGTTCCCATTTCTGAAACAAATGCCAAAATCGCCCTGTCTAGTTTTTAACGTACACAGACTCAGCTTATTTTTTCTTTCAACTGCTTTTTTTTTCTTATAAATTATAACTTCCTGTGTCTCCAGCACCTGAATTTCTATTTCTTTATTTCAACTACTAACTAATTAACTTACTAAGCCTTTTCAAAATTCAGTATTCAACTGCAGTCTTCACTAAAAACTCATTATCATCTTTTTAAGGATAAATTTAACTAAGCTCTTTATAATGCTTAACATATGATGACCTAGGCATGCGGATTCTTCCACAGGTATGGCTATGAGGCTCTAAAGTAATGCAGACCTAAATTACTAAGAGAAAGGCACCATGTGCCTGCTTTTATTCCCTTTCTCCACAAAACACAGAGATGGCTTTGAAAGTCCCTATGGCTCCTAAAGCCCCTATATGAGCAGCCAGCACAGGGACAGACGGGCGAACACTTGCTGGGCAAGGGTACAGTGGCTGTAAGTACATTCTAACACACAGCAATCCCAACGCTGTATGGAAAGAGGAAAAAGGACCAGGCTTATTGCTGTCCTTCCATTCAAGTGATAGAGATAAAAAAAATCAGGAGTCAGATAGGTCAGCACATGCAGATTTCCTACTTAGAAGGCTTGTTTGGAATCGAGGGAGAATGGAACACAGCAGCACAGAAGTCTCGGATAGGTTCTCTGATTAGAAAGACCATCCTGCTTGAAGGCTTCGGGAGACACACATGGGAGAAGAGATCAGGGGGCTCAAGGGCACCTGTCCTCTCAGCCATCAGTCAGCCCTTGTGACCAACAGTGTCACATGAACCCTTATCTAATAAGCGCCTGTTGAGTGCTATGTGCTATGACTCAAACTTGCTTCTGAAATGCCCTCACATTGAACAGTAAGCTCCTAGTGGACAGAAACTATTATTTCTTTTGTGCTGGACAGAACCCAACACGCTAAAGACCCAGAATAAGTGACTCCAACTGATCTATAAACATTTATAATCAAGATTAAGTAGTATAAAATGGTTATCCCTCCAACTAACCTTTTCAATTTTAAAGGTGTACAGTGAATGAGTTATGAGAGAAATCAAAGAGTAGGTGAGTGTGGAGGACTGGCTTGAAATGGGCGCTAAGCAGATGGGAAAGTGGACAAGGAAAACTGCTCACTGTCCCTTCATCGCCTTCCTTCTGTCACACGGTCTGTATTATGGCGAAGACTGGGCATAGATAAAAACAGCTGAGAAGACACCCAAGAAAGAGGATTCACTGACATTTAATTACATAGACCCTTGCAAATGTATTTTTCCAGTGTGTGACTAAGAAAACAGAATTTGATATGACTGATGGGCAGTGGGAATGGAAATATTCTTGAGACATATAAATTACCAACTGCTAAAAAGAAAGAGATTGGGTGAGGAAAGAGAATCCATCATTTGGATGTTATATTTTTCATCTCCCCCTTCCTCCAAATTTGGGGATGGAAAGAAAAGTACCATCTACTTCTCTACCCCTAAACTGTCTTTCATAATCCTCTTCCCCACTGCCATACTCCCAAAGAAAAATGCATAGACCCAAATGCCAGATTTACATAGAAAGCAGTGTTTGCCTCAGCCTTCACAATAATCTAGGTTTAAGTCTTTCCCAGTCTCCACATAGATCCTTCTAGAAGGGACAGTTTGCCTTCCATCCAAGGGAACCACAAGGGAACCAGTCCAACACCCGCTTTTCACATTAGGTCTGTTCCTGGCTTCTATGAATCTTCATTTAAAATGTTTAAAGTCACTTAGCAATTTCCAACTTTAAAATATGTAGACTTTATTCTGATCAATTGTGGATAGCTTTCAGGGACATATGTCTTGGTATCTATCCCGCAAAAATGTGCCTCAGATAGAAACAGAGGGTCACCCTTTTCCCCAAATATTGTGAGCTTTTTCAGGATTTTTTTTTAATGATGTCAACTTGACTCTCCCTTTTGAATCCTTGTGGGTATGAATATTCGGCCCTCCCAGCCTCAGAGGGAAGAGAACCCTTTCCCAGGTTTGCTGTTGCATCTGGCTCCATGCCTAGCTTCATCCCGAAGCAGCATTCTGGGTGTGTGGGGCCACCAGCCAAACAAGCCCCTATGGAACAAAAAGTGTGTCAGTGTAGACAGGAATGAGCCTCCAGGGGGCTGTAGGGAAGGAAGGCAGTGAGCCCCAGACAGGACACAGGCAGCTCTTCTGGCCCTGGCCCTTTGGAACCGTGAGACCAGGCTCTGGAGTGGTCCTGGTACCCAGGTTCGGCCACTGCCTGCACTCACTGAGCTTGCTGCCAGTCTGACTTCCTGGCACGGAGGTGAACATCTCTCTTTGGTTCCTTCCTCTACTTGTATCACACCTGACCTCAGAACACAGTCCTATGCAATGGCCAGACCATGTCATTCCCCATCTGAACAAGTACCTGGGAGTGCACACATGGAAGAAAGGTGTATTCTCTCCTAAGCTGAAAGCCCCTGGCTCTCCTGCACTCTGGTGGGCCCCCTACCCTTTCTCTCTCTAGCATCACACTGCAGGAATGTCTATTGTGAACTTCCCATGGTTTGGGATGAAAACACCCAGGATAAGCTACTTAAACTGCTTTTTTATGCCATGCTAAGTCCCCAACACACACTGTGCCCGAGCCACACTCCCTGCATGCTGAGCATAAGACCACCACAGGCATCACACCTAATGGTGCTGACTACTCGCGTCCAGGGCCAGGATCTAAGGGAGCCTGCCAAGGCAGACTCATCTTTGGCCCCATCTATACTTCCACTCGGGTAATGCTTCAGACTTTAAATGCAAAGGAAAGCGCAGGCTCTGCTGACAGCAACAGGACTGACACAACAGACCTGTGAGGAAGGACAGAAGGCCAGGGGAATCCATCGGTCCTTTTTCTGAGGAAAATCCCAAAACGTTGCAGGAGGACCAAAAATAAGTACCCAACAGGAATCTGGAGATCTCAAAGCAAGTCCTCTCTGAATTTTACCAAGGTCTAGTGGTGGGGAAGGATTGCAGAAGAAGAAAACCTGACCTTCTACATGGTGGGTCTCTAAAATGACAGGTCAAGGCCTCATTCAATTGCTTGATTCAGGTGAAGAAGACGTAGTCACTCAGAGTTAAAACAAAGTCAAACTACAGATAAATCCAATCTCTACAATAGAACCAACTTCAGTGATTTCTCCAGCGATTCCCCACCCCGATGGGAGGCTCCTCCACAGCAGCCCTGACTATTCACCGGTGCCTCTTATGAGAAGCCACTTTTTTCTGAGGTCAAACGTGCCAATTCCAGAACTCTGAACCCAATAGTTCTGCCTGCTGGATACAGAGAAGACAAGCCTGTTCTTTCTGCCTTGTGCTCACATCTCTGATAAACAAGGTTTTTCCTTCTTTTTTAAGCACTGCTGGGAAGCAAACACAGGGCCTCGAGCAAGTGAGTAAGCGATCCCCCTCTACATTTTACTCCTAGACCCAAACAGGAATTGTACAGGAACTAGTGGTAGATCTACTGCTCACTGTTTTCCAGCGGTACCCCGTCATTATGAGGGGTGTTGTGCAAAAAGTAGCTATCTGGGGAATAAAGTAATGCCTTAGAAGTCTGGAGTCCTGCCAGGAATACAGCTCAGGGGCACCGTTCCTGCTTGGCAAATACAAGGTCCCGAGTTCAACTCCCAGAACCAAGAAAGAAAAAAAAAAAAAAAAGAAGTTTGGAGTCCTTAGAATTGAGAAGCCTAAACCTCACACTCAAACTAGGAAGTTCTCTGTTTCTAGGTCTTCCCACCCCTTTAAAACTTGACAGAAGTAAGCACCAGGCCACAAAAGATCTAATTCTATGATCCTAGTGAGTCTGTGATACAATTCTTTACTCCTCCACCCCTCAATCAAATGGCTTGAGGATCTAGCCATAGTCATGCATGCATGAACTGCCTTAGCAAAACTGAAAGGGCCGTAGTTAACTGCAGCATTGTGCTCCTCCGCCCTCTTCCCACTTCTAGTAACAACAGCCAAAGGATCAACAATGAAAGATCTTCCCCATGGGAGGAGATCAAACTGTAAAAGAAAACAAACTGAAACAAACTGCACGCAAGTGAGGCTTGCCCTTGCTTCTTCCAAAACCTTTATCTAAATCAGCCAATAACCTTTACTTTAGAGAAGTGATTTCTCAGAAATCCTCAAAAGATAACTATAAGCCTTTGTTTAACTTTTCTATCCACTATATGAAGACTTGTTACTTAAAACTGACTGCAAGAACTCCTACCCAAAAGAACTAAGTACCCTAGCAGGTAGGGCACCCTCAGGCAAGACAGGTAGGCCTGAGGGCCAGTGGGGATCAAAACAGTGGTCACCTGTATAAGGAACGGTGCCCCGGTCAAGTGGGAGTGCTCAGCTCTGCACACACATGGGGTTTGGCCCTGCCCACCAGGCTGTAAGAGTACAGCCCCAAACCCTTGGGGGACAATGTTGCACACAACAAAGCCTCAGGCTCTCTAAGGGTACTCAAAAGAAGTACACACTGTGCTTTTGCCTCACGCGGAGTGCAGGCAGTCCTCTAAAGTGCTTTCTAAGCAGGACCCAGATCAAATCCATTCCTTCAGAGGAAGTCCCAATACACATGAACTGGCCCCAGGATAAATATATGCCCATAAAGGCAGAATTGCTGGGATATCTTTAAAAAATTTCCCAGAGGTGGAGAGATTCTGATGGAGCATCCATTATGCCAGCTCCAAAAGAAGATCCCACCCTTCCAGCTCATTTTCCCAGGGACCTCCTCTACCCTCTCTTCAGTACACACAGCTCTGGGAACAAGGAAGGAGGGATGCAGGACAGAAGTGGTGGGGGAGAGAGCTGAGTTTACTTCTACTCTGGGAGATTACAAGAGAAACATCTTCACCCCACAGGCATCGAGGCTACTGGGTGCAGGCACTGAACTTGAAGCAGTGATGTGAGACCAGGTTACTTGATAATTATCACTGTTACAACTTCAAGACTTAGCGCAAAGGGAAATGCGTTACAATGCTGTCTTGTCTAAGGGCTACTCACTTCTTTTTAAAGAGCTTGCGGAAGGAGCTGCGAAAGCCCCCTTTCTGGTCTTGCCTGGGATTTTGATCACTGAAAGATGTTTGTTCACTTTCTCTTTCTTCTTTTGGACAGAAGCGGGTGGTGTCTTCTAAGTGCATTTCCTGAAAACACAAAAAAGGATAGTTTTTCACTCTTTTCCTAAAATGCCCATCCTGACTGTGGGACAGTTTTTTTAGCTTTGTCACTTTCCTCTCTTACCCCAAAAGACTACCAGTGGACACCTAATCCCAACTAAAGCAAACCTACACTAATAATGAAATTAACTAGCAGGTAGAAAGAGGAGAATTTTCGGCCAACTGTTGTATTTTCTATATATTAAGGAAGCAGTTCAGGGTAGGCAATGACACAAAAATAATTAAACATAAGGAAACAATGGAATATGAAAAATTATTAAAAAATACATTTTTATTCTGGCTTCAAAACCGTTCCTTCATATCTTTGCATATGTTTTTCCTACAAAATACAATTCTTTAATTGTAACTGTAACAATAATTTTAAGCTCATCTTAACTCTCCATTTTAGGCTCATGAGGGAAGAAGCAAGGCATGGTAGTACATGCCCGAAACCCCAGCTTTCAAGAGGAGGCTGAGGCAGGAGAATTGCCATGAGGTAGAGGCCCAGTGTGGGCTACGTGAATTCAAAGCTAGCGAGACCCTGTCTCAAAAAAAAAGGTTTTGAGAAGCCAGAAATGTTTCAAAATAAATGTCAGCTAATATTTCCAAACTAGAAATGTGCCTATAATATAGTTTTATAGATCATAACTCATGATATTTGGAGTATAAGGCAAAATAAATGAAAAATAAAGCTGTATCTTTTGGTACCCTTTTGTTTCTTTTTAAATGTGAGCTATGCTGATATATATATGTACATATATAGATATATATGTACAAACTGGAGATGCATACATATTTACATGCCTGCCAGCTAAATATGCACATATATATTTATATTTGATATGAACAAAATATTTACCATGAAGTAACTTTAACTCAAAACTAAAACTCAAGGAGACAAAGCAAAAAGCACAGAGACTGCCCTGAAAAACCTCATGAACTGAATGGGTAACTGCTTGCTGACAGAAAAGCGAAGCATGACAATTTTATTTTTTCAGGACTAATGTGTTTGACTTTGAGAGCACAGCAGACTGAGATATTCTCTGAGATGCTGCTAAAACTCACAATTAAACCATAGAGATCAACATCTTTATGGCCTAGCTCACTGTTACTCAAAGTGTAGTCCTGGGGCTCTAGGATCCACCAAAGCCACTATTTAAAATGTAGATTCCTGCCAGGCACAGCAGAACACACTTGGAGTCTCAGCTACTGCAGAGGCTGGGGCAGATCACTTGGGCCCAAGAGTCTGAAACCAGCCTGGACAACAGCCTGTGCATAAGGATTCTCTAGGCTTCGGAGAATTTGATTAATAACGTCTGGGATTTATTTTTATATTATTATTATTAACATGTCTCAAAATAATACTACCACAACAGCCTTGCCTCCTACAAGAACTGTGCATACCACTGCTCTCTAGGAGTCACAAAGATTCAGGCCTTCTGCATTTTAAGGAGGCAAACTGTTGTCCAAAAACATACAAAAGCAATGAGAATTTTGTGTGCATACTTGAAAATTTGCTATGTACCTATTGCTAGGAAAAAAAAGGCAGTCAGTTTAAAAAGTTGTTAAACTGACTTCCACTTGACACTTACTGAATTGAATGAACTCATGCCTTACAATTATTACTGAAATTTGTTGTCCAGAAAGTACATCAGTACCTAAAATATTTATTGCTTTATGTATGTCTGAAGTCATAAATTATTGTTTATTTCTCCGATAAATATGTGACTTTATTTCTGATGGTTTTTTTTTTTTTTTTGTCTTTTTGAGACAGGGTCTCGCTATGCAGTTCAGGCTGGCTTTAAGCTCACTTTGTAGCTCAGGCTGGTCTCGAACTCACAACAATCCTCCTGCCTCAGCCTCCCGAGTGCTGGGATTACAGGCATGCGCCACCACGCCCGGCTTTCTGATGGTTTTTGCCTGACAACTGTTGAACTCCCAGATTTTCACACATCAAGTAGAAAAATATTTTTATGAGATACATCATAGAAATAAAAGCATTCTTTACGGCATAGACTATGCAGTTAGAAAGTTCTGCAAGTACAGTTCTGTGCAGCCGAGCTGCTTTGGGTTTATTTCGAAACTTTATGTATTTGGCACAAGGTCTCCCTACACAGCTTGGACTTGCAGTGAGGCTCCTTTCTCCACCTCCCCAGCTCCGGGATTACAGGCATGCACAGCCATGGCCAATTTCGGTGGCTGGCATGGCACCCAGGCTTCAGGGGCCAGCATGGCATGCACCGGTACCAGGCAGGTGCTTAGACTAACGAGCTATCTCCCCAGCCCTATCCAAGGTACTTTGGATTGGCACTATTCTATTTCCCTTCTTAATGAATTTTTAAACTGATACATGCTTGGGGTAGATTTGTTCAAGAAATTTTACCTAATGTAATTTTATTTTATTATTTATTTATTTTTTGTAGAATTTTATAAAGTTGGGAATTGAAAAGTCAGAGCTAGAAGAAAATTTGCAGACCCCTGATCAACTTTAACTTCACCTGAACACTCTACTTTGGTTTTGCCCTCTGTTGGTACCAGATATATACAGTACATCCGGAGTCGAGGAGGCAGCAACCTCCAAGGCTCTTTGTCATCCAACCCCTTCTCATCACTCTGGCCTAATCACCACCTTTCCCACCTAGCACAGCAGGCCAAAATAAAATCATCCCCCCCGCTGTTTTATAGGTGGAATCTTTCTCACGTTTCAGCACATCACTTCCCCCAGGTGATTTCGAAGCACCTTTTAAAATTTAATTCATACAGTCAATAAATGTAGTTCTTATTGATGACTTTGCTAAGCAAATCTATTACTCAGGCCTTCTCTGACCACCATCACACCAAGAAGTTTTAAATATAAAACTCCTATACTTTCCCAGTTGATTATAATTCTGCATGTCTGTGTCTCCCACATATAGTAAACTAGTCCTAGAGAACGGATTTCTGAATCCTCAGCCATTAGCACAAGATCTGCAACAAGGCAGGTCTGATGGAAAAGTAATCAAAGGAGTCAGCGATCACTAACCTGACCCCATTCACTTCAAAATGGCAGGGGAATGGAAGGGTAGAAGTATAGGGCAGGCAGGCTTCTTACGTTGCTTGCTGCTTAGCCAGAAATTAACTGCCTCTGTTTCCATTGCATTTGCTCAGGAACTGCTGGCCTTTTCATAAGGACATATTTAAGGGCCTTTTTAAATGCCACAAGACTTGCAGACAAACATTAGAATGCTCAACATCCACTAAGGACAAAGATGGTGTCTTGGAGTCAGTGTTCTTTGATTACTATGGGTCATCTTCGTCCCAGTGGAGTCTGCAAATTTAACACCGATATCCTTTTCTAGTCAAAAGGAGCCTGGGCAGGAATGACTGGACTTTTCGGCAAACGTCACCGTCTACCCTAAGCCGAGCAGCCTGCAAGGATGGAGGGAGCGCGGGGTGGCGCGGGCTGGCACAGCGTCGGACACTTGGCACACCGAAACACGAAGGGGCCACCCAACAGGCGGGGAAGAAACATTTGCAAGCGTGCAGTTGTGCACAGCAGCTTGGAACAAGTGTGACTCTGAACCCAGCGTGGACAACATAGCAAAGCTGGGGGCGGGGCGGGCAGGGGTGAAATGGAGTGAACGAACGTGCGGGGCAGAGAGCAGCTCAGGTGTGAGGAGCGGGACCGCCTCTGCTGTCACACGTGTTCCCGCGTCACCTGAGCCCTGCCTCGGCGCCAACGTGCGAGCGCGTCCCCAAAAGCCGCCAAGGCGCGACCCCCTGGCGGGCGGGCGGGCGCGCGCCTGCCCCGCCCCCCGCCCTCCTCGCTGAGTAAACTCGGGGCCATCCCTGCAGATCTAAGCCCCGGGGCCGCCGTTGCTGCGGGCTTCGGTTCGGTGTTACTTTACCCTCCTTACTTCCAAATAGGTCTGCTTTTCGCTTTGGGATCTCTGTTGGGGGAAGAATGTCCGCTGCGCGCCGCGGGCGGCGGCGGCGGCGGCCGGGCCGTGCGCCTGCGCCGTGCGCTCGGCCTTGAGCGGCGCGCGGCCGCCGCTGCTGCTGCGCGTGCTGTAGAGGCGCGGGGCCACGCCCTCTGCGGGCGGCGTGCGCGGGAACTCCTTGAGCGAGCGGCTCAGCGGCTTGGCCTTTCCGTGCGCCTGCGCCGCCGCCTCCAGCTTGTAGACGCCCGAGCTGCCGGCCGGCGACGTGGCGCTCTTGGCCAGCGGCTGCAGCGGGTGCTCCGGCCGCTCGGCCTCCATGGCGAAGCTGACTGGCCGCAGGAAGCAGATGTCCAGGCTGGACTCGGAAGAGGCGGGCGAGCAGTTCTCGAAGAGGGCCGGCGCCTGGAAGGGCTCCTCGTCGTAGGGCGCGGGCAGCGCGAAGATCTCGCCGCCGTACTCGAACTCCTCGTAGCCCGCCGGCAGGAAGCCGCGGGCGTCGGGCAGCAGCTCGGCCGGGCCGCGCAGCGAGCGCTCCACGTTGCCCAGCGGCTCGGCGGGCGCGGGCTCGAACTCCATCTCGGGGATGGCCTGCAGCGGCCCGGGCAGCGCCTTCACGTCCTGCTCGGCCGCGCAGAACTGCGCCGGCGCCAGCAGGCTCTCGGGCCTCTCGTGCTTCCTGCCCTCCAGCTCCCAGTCGCCGGGCTTCCCGGGCTGCATGCTCTCCATCAGGCTCTGCTGCGCTTGGCTTTTCTTCACCGGGGGCAGCAGGTGCCTTTAAAGGGAAAACAAGACAAAGGAGGTCTGCTTACTATGTATCAGTGCCAGGCTCTCGTCAAGCTTTGGAGGTCCGGAGCAACCCCTCCAGCCAGCTGCTTGCATCTGTTCCCCTCCCAGGGGCCTATGGGTGTTGCCTACGAAGCTCCAGAGGCTACGACAAGAGCTTCCAACTGTCTGTAACTGGAGAGGAAGTGGTGGGGAAGGTGGATGCCTCGAGTATACCTGAATTTCTCCCAGGTGCCATGCCGCTGCTCAGAGATGGGTGGCAGACCGAGGCCCATCAGCAGCCCCTGAGCCTCCCACCGCCTGTCCTTGTCCCAAGGCATCTCTTTTCCACGTTCATCTCCTGTTCTGACCCCAAAAGTCATACAAAATAATGGAAACTCAACTTTGATAAGGATCATGGATCCATGCTTCAAATTACATTCCTGGATCAAGTAATATGGCCCGCCTTGATAACTGTTGAGTCGGGATGATCATCTACTGTATGGGGCTCGCCGCAGTATTCGTGTAAATTTAAATTTTTCATAATAAAATTTCAAAATTTTGTGGCCGTGTAGCTTGCTTTGTAAAGTTAGACTTCTGCCTACAAAGTGATAATATGACGTAAAAGCTAGCCCTGTGGATGCACTCCGTTTTGGGGGAGCTTTTTTTCGGAAGCATCAGGGATAAAAATACATGACATAGTTCTCAAAGTAACATAGTGTACCCCTCAGGTGGGGATTTGTCCATTTTGCTTTTGCTACCAGATTCAAATGGACTACTCACTGCACACTGACTCAAAAGTGGTTATTCTGCTGGTCTAGTCATTTTAATTCTAGCTCATAAATGCATGAAGAATACAGATGTAAATGTTAACGATGATCATCTTAATGATCCTATCATGAAAATTAGGCCTCATATTTAAAGATTTAAAAAAATACATAAAATATTGACCTGGCTTCCAATTCTTGAAAATTGTTGCTGGGTTTTATTTTCCCAGCACAGAGTGTAAATACAGCCAAGTCATGACTAGTCAGTCTGGGCATGATCTCTGAAGATTGCCATTTTTGGCTTTGTTGCATTTCAAGAATGATAATGCCCTGCCACTGTCTTCAGAGCTGACTCAGAAGTTTGCACTTCCTGCCTCTGTGGCCACTTGAGGAATGTTCCTTAGCATCAGTGCCTTTCTCTAGGATCCGAGCTTCTCATCAGTTGCTTGGCTATCCCAGCTAGCCCTGATGAGGGGAGGGGAAGGAGTAGTTCTGCAGATCATACTCCTAATCCAGATCCACCTGCTTACCCACAAACTGCCTGGAACTCAAGGAAATTGCCATCAATCTTCCCACAGCAACAGATGCTTACGTGACAGCAGGACCAGAACTGGGAGCAGAAGGGTAGGGCTGCAGCATCTCTTCTGAATGGATCCCACTGTCACGGACAACCTCAGGGCCTGCAGTGGGGGAAGCATCTTGGCCAGCATTTGCACACTGGGAAGCCAGCCCTTTGTACAGCTTTGCCATGGATGACCTAAGAGAATGGAAGAAATCATACCCAGACTGTACAGTGGGAAACTGGTTCTCTGCATATGCAGATTATGCCAAGAAAGGAAGCCCTCTCTCAGACGTAAAGCTTTAGACTATGCAAACCAGTTGGCCTACAGAGTAGTGTATGTACTGGCAGGTGGACAGAAGTAAGGATGCTGGTTGAAAACAACTTGGGATCACACAGTAGTATGGAAAGACGTCTGTTAGAGGAGCCATGGCCTGGGAGATAGCATCTTTTCTGGTCTGAAGCCCTGACAAGTGATTCTATTACAATGAACCTGAAGGAAATCTGAACCATTAGGAAGCTCTGCTATGAGTTGCTTCTGTTTGTTCTGAAGCCCAGATGCTCCCTAATCAAATGTCTTCATACTAAGAGATCTATTCAGACTTCCCATCTGTCACTTGTCTTACTTTCATCCCTACTGTTTACTAACATGCAATTTATTTGTTCAACATCCATCTCTAAACAAACTCCATGGCAAGGATGTCTGGCTGTTTTGTTCATTGCCGTACATTCAGTGTATAGGACAGTTCCTGACACACAGATGCTCAATAAAAGATTAAAGAAACTATTCAGGCCTTTAAGCGGCAATTTTAAACCTGGCAAAGTTTAGGGAACTTTTTTGAGGGAAACAATATGAGATAAGAGAGGACTTTAGAATGAAAGTGCTTTTTTCTCATTTCCAGCACTGCTGGTGTCTTCCTGTGGTCAGCCTACCCTCCTCTCTTCCCTCCCGCCTTTCTTCCTTTCTACCTCCCAACTCTGTTTCAGCCACTTAACACACAGTGCAGTTCCCTATGACAGACACCCACGCTGACTGCTTTAGATCCTGGTTCTCAGAATCCTTCGATGCACCCCCTAGAATACACCACCAGAACCTTACTTCTTGAGCTTCTTCCGTTTCTGAATAAGCAAATCCTCATTGCACTGAAACAACAGGGTGTAGTGTGAAATGAAGACTCGGAGGCGCTGAACACACACCAGTAGGAGGTAATAGTCAGGGTGTTCCTGCTCTGTGAACTTCAGGACATTCTGGACAGAAGGAAAAGTAAGCGATATTACATAGAGTAAAACATTTTCTCTCTTCTGGACCTTACCATGATCTCTCATAAGTTTAGTGGCCATTTAATCAAAACAACTAACAATGCATATGGCCCACCCGATAAGCTGAAAGGTCAGACTTACAGCTCTCTGTCCATTGTGCCCAGGGAAGATAAGTCATTACTGTTCCTGTTTATATTGGATGTAAACATAAAATCATTTGAGTTGAATAAGTCAGACTAATGATGAGGATATCAGGCATTAAGACAGTTTGATGGGGTGGCTGCTGGGTTGGCAGTTATGGTCCACCGTGGCCTGGTGGCCTTTCTAGAACATTACATTGCCTTCTGCTATAGTTTAGATATTGGTAGGCCCATAGTTCCAAAGAGTCTTGTGCTGGAGACTTGGTCTACAATGTAATGGTACTGAGAGGGAGTAGGACCTTTGAGAGGTAGGAAAAAATGAGATGTCGCTGGGTGATGGGCATTCTCCTGAAGGGATTAATGCTGGTGTTATAGAGGGGTTAGCTCCTGTGAAAATGAGTTATCAAAAAAAAAAAAAAAAAAAAGCCTGCTCATTCCCTTTCTCTTGCATCTTTCTTCATATTATGTAAGCTGTTATTCATACACACATTCCTGCCATGATATTATCCACCATGAGGCCTCCACTCGAAAACCAGTGTCAGCATTGTGCTTTTCACCTTTCAAAAAGCATGAGCCAAAGTAAATTTTGTTAATGAAATATCTAGCTTCAGATAGTTTATTACCGTAACTTAAAATAGACCGAAGTACTTATAGTAGACTATGCATGTGACTTAGCATTTATTAAACATTTCCTCATTGCCCTAATCAGTTTTTACCACAATCCCATTAAATAGGTAGTTATTATACATAATTTACAAAATAAAGAAACTGAGGTACAGAAAAGTTAAATGGTCTTTACTGGATCACACATTTAGTAAACAAAAGAACCGAAATTCAGATGGTAGAACCAGAGCTTGAGCAAATGCTCTTTATGTATGGCAAAACCCACATATAATTAAGGGTCTTCTCAGTATTGACACTGGAATGCTTTTACCTAACATTAATCACAGTTTTTCTAAGATGGTTTCACTGAATTACTTAAGATCAGTCAACAATTAAACTAGAGCAGGTAGACAGTGTGAAGATAAGGGGCTAGTGAGAGGTTGCGGAGTCTCTCCAATCTACTTCCCTCAAGTTGCTACAAGCCCTATGGGTGAAATCAGCTCATCAGCTTCTTCGTGTTTCTACCGTGACAGTAGAAGCGTTATGGGGGGGGGGGGATGCAAGCTAAGTACAAGGAATAAGCATGGTGGCTAAGTGGGCAGGTTAGGTAGACATTTATTTGGGTTGGGGTTGTTTTGTTGAGCTAGGGTCTCACTATGCAGCTCAGGCTGGCATTGAGCTTACTTTGTAGCCTAGGCTGGTCTTGAACTCAGAATGATCCTCCCACTTCAGCCTCCTGAGTGCTGGGATTACAGTGTGCACCACCATGTCCAGCTCTAGACAGACATTCAAATACCAGAAGGTAACAGATGACTGAAGAATCAAACTGAAAGGGACTGAATAAAGTGTGTGGAAGCTAGTGGGAGTGCTTGCAGAAACATCTTGGAGCACCAGGGGTGGAAGGCGGACATCACAAGGTGAAATTTTTATTTTCATTTGATATAGGATTTCACTGAGCAGCTGAGACTCATAATGATCCTCCTGTGTCAGCCTCCCCAGCGCTGGGATTACAGGCGTGTGCCACCAACCCCAGTCTAGGTGACCAGCTCTGCTCACCTGGGGCAGGGCCAGTAAGGCAGGTGGTACTGGGGATCAAATCCTGGCACTTGTGCTTGCTTAAGCAGGTGCTTAGACTTGTTCTTTACTGTATTTTTTAATTAAAAGCAAAAATAATAGCTCAGTATAAAAATCCATTTAGTGGCTTGCACAGCCATGCCTACCTGCAGATGGATCAGATATTCAGGGATGCGTTGGACTATGTGAAAAAACAATGTGTAGATATCAGATTTAATCTCTTCATCACCCTGAGCGAGAGAAATGTGGAGTTAGTCGGTGGTCCCCCACTCTGGCAGCAGAATCCCAGAGCCGGTCCCACCAGTGTAGGAAAAGCTTATTTCCAAAGCATTTGCTCTCCAGAAATTGGCATGAAGCACTGATCTGTCTTTGGAGAGGTTACACAGTCAGAGGTATGCCTGAGAAAAATATTCTTCTCCAGCAGGAAACATATCACATACTTCCTTTGAATCTACCCAAATTTCCAAAACAGCCTTTCCTTCCCCACTTTTAGCATAGTGCTAGATAGAATTGAGCACTCAATAAATTGTATTTGAGATGAATAATTTCATAAAGACTGTCTAGGAAGTAATTATTATATTGGTTTACTAATAGGCTAAAGGGCGCGTTGGAGTCTCATGACAGTGAGGAAAGGAACGTGATTGGAAACGCCTTTGACATGTAAGCCGAGAGAACGCTGGACTTTTCCGTCTTCCCTTTCTTTCTCTTCCTTTCCCTTTCCCAGACATTTGTGGAATGCCAACCTGTGGTAGGCACTGTACTGCGTTGGGAGTAGGAGTAGCTTGGAATAGAAATTTAGTAAATCTTGTCTTCTGTGTTACTTGATTAGCTCTCAGATTTGTGGCTTCTGCCACTGTTTTCTCAAATAACTAGCTGGGGACATGGCTGAGTGCTACAGCTTACCATATGTCAGGCCTTGAGTTCAATCCCCATTGCCACCAAAACACTCCTCCAAACCAAAAATTTAGAATTCTTATGTATGTATCACCAGCTTATTAAACACACGATACACCACTGCAGTGGCAAGGAATTGCATAAAATATGGTGAGTATGCCATTTTACAACCCTATAAATAGGCCAAGGATGAAATTAATATTGAGATTCATATTCTCTGAGCCTAAAAACAATACCACATATACTGCAAAGAAACTGCAGCTAAAGACCTCGGCTTAGAACATGGATTTGCTTTGCCTATAGCTCCAATGGAGTGGAACAAAGTCAAGCCAGGAAAGGAGCAAAGCAACAACACTGATACTTAGGTGGGCTTCTTAACCCCCACAAAAGGACACCAGTGGGTCTGTTCAAGCCATTCCTCAGGTGGGAAGTCAAGCTCAGAGTGCACGTGAGCTGGCAACCAGATGCCTGAGCAGCCTGGGTAGGTGACCTGTGCGAACAGCACAGCACAGGCAGAGTCAGCTTACCTCCTTGAGAACAACCACATGGACCAATGAGATGCATTCTGGCAAGTCCCTCAGGTAGGCGACATAATAATCCAAGAAATTATTCTTTAAAACAAGGACAAAAATACATGGTAAGGACCTAGGCACAGAAGTGGCAATACTTTGTTTACAGAGTCCTGTAGATCAAAAGGGAGTATTTGCACATGGTCTCAGTAGTTTTTTTTTAAAATATATCCTTTAATACATGTTGGCATTTTTTATTCAACTTTTTGATCTTTTTAGTTTTAAGATAAATATCACTACAGCTTGGGAAGCAAAACTCAAAGAGTCCTGCCTTAATGACAGCAATGTAGTAAGTCATGGAAAGAGTGAGGGTTGTGAAAAGGGAAAAAGTATTTTTAAATTGTTAATTTTTTTTGTATTTTAAGGAAGGCTCTACAGGGTATTTAGGATCTCACTACTAGATCGGACTCGTAGTGACCCGCCTGTTTACAGCCTCCAAGAGCGGGGATTGCAGGCGCACGCCACCACGCCCTGTCTTCATTGCTATCTCAGCGCGCTCCGGCGGGCAGGACCAGCACACAGGCCTGGGATCAAACCCTCGGCTCCTGCACCTGTTTAAGTTGTGAAATTATAAAATTGCATGTTTTGTTTTTGTAATTCCATTTCATTTTAATCCTCTACACCTAAACCAGAAGCTTGGCTCAGCTTGCCTTTAACTACATCCTGACCTGTGGTTCTCAATGGTTTCAAGTAACCACAAATCTCAACTAATTGTGTATTTACCTCTGCAGTTTCCCTTCAAGAAAGCAACTCATACCTTCCAGTGTTTTATTCCTGTGGTAATAATGTTTAGCTCCTGAAAGCATACTGAATACAAACGAACAAAAGCACCATCAGAGGGCTGGATCACCTCTACTCTCTTCTATACAAGTAAACTGCATACTGTTACCCACAATTGAAATACAAATTTTGTCTAATGTGGTACTGAGGATCAAACTTAGTGCCTCATGCATGGTAGGCAAGCGCTCTACCACCTAACTACTCCTCTAGCCCTGTCAATCCTGTTTGAGAATCACTGATATAGTGGTTGATTGCACATAAAATTGCCTTGCAGACCAGTTTTGATGGTCCCACAAAATATTTTTAAACTAAGGAAAATGGATTCAAAATTCTATACTTGAGGGGCCAGGGAGATGGCTCAGTGGAATAAGTGCTTCTCTGGCAAGCGCAAGGGCCTGAGTTCAATCCCTGGCTCCAAAAAAAAAAAAAAAAAAAAGCAAAATTCTATACTTGCACCTCTCTCTCTCTCTCTCTTAAATTTTAGTATAAGGACTACAGAGTTTTACTATATAGATCAGACTCATAGTGATCCTCCTGTCTTCAGCCTCCCAACAGCTGGGATTATAGATGTGCACCACCATGCCCAGTCTCAGTCACCATCTCAGCGCACTCCAGGGGTGGGGCTGGCACGGTGCTTTCTCTTAACACATCAGCTCTGGAAACTCCAGTCCTTCTTTTCCCTAAATAACAGTTGATAAAGCTGAGTGGTTATTCCTTGTAGAAAATTGAGTCTGTTCCACTTCGGCACAGTGCCCACCAGCCCGTACTGTACCACACTCAGCTCACCTCACTGGTTCACCAGCTGGCCCCATAGACATATATATATATATATATATATATATATATATATATATATATATAATTTTTAGCTTTGAGTTTTATTTTATTTTATTATTATTTTTTGGTGGTACCAGGAATCTAACTCAGGACCTTGTGCTTGCCAGGCAAGCACTTATTCCACTGAGCTATCTACCCAGCACCTGAGTTTTCATTTTATTTTATTTTTTTTCTGAGTTTCAATTTTAAAGAGAAAAAATAAAACAAAATTTCAAAATAAGATAATACAAAGGTAACAATGATTAATACACTGCATATTGTTGTCTTTAACTTAGTTACTCTCCCATAGACATATGAATTTGCCTCGATCGTATTCTCTTTGTAGAACGTCATAGAGATTTTGAAACTTAACACCCTTTCTCCAAGAACGTGAAAGCAAAAGACAAATAGCCACCTATCACATTTTTTTTTAATTTAAGGAATGAAAATTACATATGAAAAATATGCTCAGTGGAGGCAGTTAGAGTACAGTATAAAGTTATGACCCCAAAGCTGGAAGACTTAATAGGCTCCTTTCCACAAATACCTAACTACCTAGAAGGCTGGGTGATCTCAGCCAAGTCTTTAAATGTCTTGCATTTGCAACTGTAGAACAAGGAGGTTAGCCTAGATATCAGAGGCTCTAGGTCTGAAATTCACTGATTCTAGATTCTTCATTAGGAGAAACAGATAAGTGACACACAGACGCATAAAATTAAAGTTTATAGGAGAGAAAAACACCTTACTTCATCGTTTGTTAACTTAAGGAATAAGTCTCCAAGGACGCCTTGGCGTGGCCATTTCAGGACCCTCTCCTGTAGTGCGTGAAGCAAATCCAGGTGCTGCTGCACAAGGTACCGTAAGGAGCCAGGGAAGAGGCTTAAAACAGAACAGAGAGAGAATCACACAAAGCAGGAAGGCCTCAAAGAAGAAAAGCAGCAGCTTCCACTTTCGCAGTCATTCAAAAATAATTATGAATCCCAGGTCTGCACTTAGGATCCTTTTTCCCTTTTTATTTCCCCATCTTGGTTTCTCTCCTCTTTGAAATAGTGGGGAGCAAACACATTCTAGGCCAGTGGTCTGCCACAGAGCTATACATAGCCCCTTCCCTTTTTCTACTTATTTTATTTTGGGTCAGGGTCTTACCGAGTTGTCCAGACTGACCTCCAACTTGAGATCTTCCTGCCTCCACCTCCAAGTATGCCTGACTTTCACTTAGGAATTATCACCGTACACCTCACAACAAATATCCTCAGATTATAAAAAGACTGCTTTCCTGATGTCCTATACCAATGTGCATTAACCAAATAGAGTCTATCACTTGAATGACCACTTTAAAGCTAACCTCTTACATTGTCACTTAATGTTACATTCAGTAAAATTCTAATGGAAATATTTTTTAATATTTTAAGCAACTTGATGGGCATGTATTCTAATTTGTGTGATAGATGATAGCATTTACAGTGGTAGTTGGTTATTCTTAGTTGTTGAGTAGGAAATTGCTACTTAAGTGGGAAGGAGCCAGGGAGATAGTTCAGTGGCATAAGTGCCTTCCAGGCAAGTGCAAGGCCCTGGGTTCGATCCTGGTACAAAAAAAAAAAAAAAAAAAAAAAAGATAAGTAGGAAAAATTGTTCATAATTGACCACTGTAGCTGAAGGAATTGGGGACAAAAGACAGGCCTCCCTTTCCTCTGCTAGCAGTTTCAAAGAAGCATCCTGGGCAAGGACAGTCTTGCCTCGAGAGCCTACAGATCAGGACTGGCCTGCTCCTTCCTGGAGTTTCACAGAACTCCTTTCCCACTTTCTCCTCTACTTCTTCCGTTCTGTGTGTGTGTGTGTGTGTGTGTGTGTGTGCGCGCGCGCGTGCGCATGTACATGCCTGTATGTGGAATTTCATTGGTACACTTTAGAATACGCAATGATAACATTCATCACTCTCTTCTGCTCCTTAATGTGACTTTTTTTCCCCCAGAGAAAATGAAGGGAGAAAGAGAGAAGCCAGAGAAGGCTGGGAAGGAGCAAGAGCTAGGAAGAGAACCAACACAGGAAGGAGCAGGGTCTGGATGGACAAGAGTGGAGTGACAGGAGGCCTGTAGCAGCGAGGATCCAAACTGGTGATGGGGACCCTTTTAGAGCTTTCCATGATGCAAACATCCCACGGTGGCCTGAGTCCGTAGGCTTGCTGCCACTGCTCTGAGCTCTAACTTAGGGGCAGAGGAAAGTGGAAAATAAGTTCCTCCGTGCTTTTCAACACTACAAACTCAAGTTATTTAATCATTTCCCTAGAGTTTAGTGTGAGTACATTACAAGACAGTGGAGGTGCTTTGCTAAAAAGCAAACCTTGTTGGAAAGGTAGAGAGGCAATCGGATTGAAGGAGTACATGCCCAGCCCATTTCCGAGCAAAACAAAAACCTCCTTCCACCTGTAGCTCAGAGGAGACACAGAAGCACCATAGTAGGGTGTAGGGAGATGTTCCACTCCGCATTTCATTCTGTACCCCTACCTCCTGTTCAGGAAGTCTCCTCGTATGGAAAGCTAGCTGGCCCTAAAACAAGAAGAGAAAACTCTTGATGTGAACACTTACAGATACTCATGGACTTGGAAGATATGTGATGTTTATAGGTAGAGTTATGAGCATGGAAGATCTAAGCAATCTCTGTCTAGATCAGAGGAGAATTTGAAATGGTGAATAGGAGACACAAGGGCTGGGACAAAACCAGTACAGACGATTATACTGAAAGAACAAAACATTACCAGCAAAGGATCTACTGTAAAGGTTTCTTCCTGCCCAGAAGCTATAAATAACTTTGGGTGATATCGGTGGTGTGAGCTGAGGGATCTCTCTGGTGAGACCTCACGGTGTGACGAGTTGTCTGTGGGGATTAAGTAATGTGTCTTGGATCATCTGCCCTCTTTCTTTTTCTTTCTAGAAAGCTTCCTTCTGTTACCCAATGTACTTACAGAGTTGAGAACTAGTACCTACATCCTCCTGGACTGCCCACTGGGGCAATGAGATTTCAGAGTCTGGTCAGAGATAGCTAATGCTCACATCAATTATTATAGAAACACAAAAGCTACCTAAAGGGAAAGGACCTATAGAGATTCTAAGAATAGTATTTGAGATCAGGAAGGAATATAGCGGTGAGCCAGAAGATGGACAGCAAAGGGAGAATGAAGCAAAAGCTATAGATATGCTTAATCTGTTTCACTACTTTGGTAGGCCTGACTCCTGAAGCAACTTTTACATGAAAACAAAAATACTAAATATTAAACTTTTTTCTATTCCTTACCAGGAGTAAAATTACGCATAATGAGTAATATGTTGTTTTTGTTTTTTCACAGAGCCTTCAAAGTTATTTCAACCCCCCAATGGAATAGTATTTAAATAGTGATGGAAAGAAACTAAAGCAGTCAAGGAAAATCCACTTATAGTTTCAAATTAGTAAAGTCCTTCTTGCTAGTCCAGTGTTAGATCAAAATAACTCCTAGACTTCCAACGGGTTTCAACCATCTCAGATGGGTACAGGTGATTAAACATGTGCCCTCTAGTGGTGATCTGTGGCTCTGAGCTTATCGTGTCCTTGGTGGCTATGTCCCCAGAATTGAGTTTACCAGGTTAAGTAGCAACACTCCCTGCAAGTAGATAGATGGAACTGCTTGATCTCAGGGTCATGGCTCTGTGTGAGCGAGTCAGATCCAAAACAAGCCCAGAACTCCAGCACGGGTTGGATCTTCCAATGAGGGGCCCTAGCCCACCAGTCCTGCCCACCTCTGCAGCTGGCCACGTGCGTCCTGCAACTTCCAGCCCATCCAGCCTGGGACAGAGCTTGAAACAGGCCAAGGAGGCTCTTGGGAATTTCACTTTTTTTTTTTCCCCCAGCAAAAACCTAAGGTTTTATAAATTTGAGAACACGTGGCAATATCCAGTTTGAGTGCCAAGCTCTAGTTGTCACAGGTGTTACTTGTTGGCAACCTTCCAACCTCCTACAGGGAGCATAGAAGACTTTCAGTCTGTGATGGGACAGGTAATGCACATGAATAAATGTGTTTTCATCTTTGGATAGAGAAAAGTGTCAGAAGGTCTACTTAAAGCACACAGATTTCAGATTTCTTTAGAAAAAAAAAAAAGAATAAATTTGATGAATGAAGGATAACGAAAATATAGCTCAGGGTAAGAAAGTGGTAACGTGGCCATGCTCACATCAAGAGTTTCTTTGCTCTCTGAGAAATTTTACATATTGCTGGGAGTCAGGTTACCTAGCTATTATATTATAGTTACATATAATGTAATAGACAGCTGTGGTATTACAGTAGACTAGAACAGAACAGAATAGAAACTACTAGGCCCCCAAGACAGTCAGTGCGGAAAGCACAGTACAATGTCCTGGAGGCAGATCTGTTGAAGTCTAGGCATCACGATAAAGACAGAATGACCAGGCCCACACAAGCAATAAGTAATAAATAAAAGTTTGTACTATCATTGTTATCACCTAATCCAATAAAGCCGAGTAGACATCAGTCACCCTGGTGGGTGAAGAAGACCCCTTTATCCATCTCTTCCATGCACACTTGCTGTGCGACCTGCTTTCCCGCTGGACCAGTGTTACCCAAGAGGCCATGCTTGTGATCCCATTGGCGGATCATGGTTTTGACCCATGTTGTACCCCGCTCGTGATTTTGCTCTAGAAAACTTCCTCTGTGAAATGGGGTCCGTGGCAACCCACTTTCAGGCCCCTCCTGTCTCCCAGTAAACTTTTTCCTTCTCTTAATCTCTGCAGTTCATTAGAATCTGTTCTTCCATTTGGGGGAACGGAACTCAGTGAATCAGACATCTAGCTGTTCGGGAGCTGCCTTTACCCCCCCCCCCCATAGCAGTCGGAGACCCCAGCGAAGTCGGAGAT
>PVKA01002834.1:7269-38175 GCA_004027165.1 Ctenomys sociabilis
TTTTTTTTTTTTTTTTTTTTTTTTGTCTTTTTGAGACAGGGTCTCACTATGCAGTTCAGGCTGGCCTTAAACTCACTTTGTAGCTCAGGCTGGTCTCGAACTCACAACAATCCTCCTGCCTCAGCCTCCCAAGGGCTGGGATTACAGGCCTGTGCCACCACGCCCCGCTCTATTAAAAACTTTTAAGAGTTAATTAAATTAAAATGAAGCCTTTGGGGGGCCTTTCAGATCTTACATCATCTGAAAGGTAGTTGCATAAAGCAAAAAAGAAAAGAGAGATATGTGCAGAAATACAAAGGATGTGCTTCCACGGGGGAAAATCCAGCAAAGAATATGGTGGGAAAGCAGACACCCTAAGCCAAGGAGAGTAGCCTTAGGAGAAAACAAACCTGCCGACACTGTGATGTTCAACCGCTAGACTCCAAAATTTTTATGACCTAAATTTCTATTGTTAAACAATCCAAGGGCTGGCCAGATAGTTCAGCAGACTAAAAAGCTTGCTTAGGCAGGCTGAGAGCCTGGGTTCCGACCCACACCACCACATGGCGAGATGGCTCCCCACCAGCGGTGTATTGAAATAGTGACTGAGCCTGGGCCTCGTGACTCACACCTGTAATCCCAGTGCTTGGAAGGCTGAAAACAATAGGATCCCTAGGGATCTGATCTGTGTAGTGAGACCTTGTAAACCCTTTACTAAATACATAAAAGCAAAACGAAACCAAAAAATCCATTCTATGACATTCTGTTACAGTAATCCTAGAAAACGAACACAATTTCCTTTGGAGAAGGACGGATGAAGTATTAGGAGTTTAGCATTTTATATTTTAGGTCACTGCATTTTTTTTGAGGTACTGGGGATTGAACTCAGGACCCTGCGCTTGCCAGGCAAACATTTATTTTACTGAGCTATCTCCCTGTCAATATATTTAAAGCTATGAAAACTAGGTGTCTATTTGCTGTGGTATTTAAATTTTTCCTGTGACTTCTCTTTGAGACTTTAAAGCAATCTATACAAGAATAGCTAACAATAGAAAACCTGCTAGCCTCCTGCGTTAGTTAATTCTCATTTCAAACCTGGATTTTTTTCTTTTTCTTTTTGAGCTAGAGTTCCACTATACAGCTCAAGGTGGCCTTGAATTCACTTTGTAGCTCAGGTTGTCCTCAGGCTCATACTGATCCTCCTGCTTCAGCCTTCACTTAATCCTTCTAAGTGCTAGGATTACAAGTGTGCACTAAAACTCACAGCCAAAGTTGGGTTTTTAAAATGACAGATAACAACTATATTTTTATCATCTATAAGAATTTGAAGTACATAACAATTGAGAATTTAAAAAACCTATTTAATTAATAACTACTGTACTTTACATAATTATCATTTTTCTGTTAAGAATGATTAATGAATAAAAAAAAAAAAAAAAAAAAAAAAAAAAAACCAGAAGGGCTGGCCACACACCTCAGAAGATTAAAATGCCTGCAAACAGGAATAGGGTCTGGGGATTGGATCCCTGGGCCTGCCACGCCAGCCCCACCCCTGGGGAGTGCTGAGACAGTGATTGAGACTGGGCATGGTAGTGTGTGCCTATAATCTCAGATCTTGGAAGGCTGTAAACTGGTGGATCACTATGAGTTTGATCTAACAGTGAGACCATGAAAAGCTTAGAGACCCTTCCTAAAATACAAAAAAAAAAAAAAATGTAGGAATTTCTGCAATAATTTCTATATTTATGCTCAAGTGATAGTGTGCAAAGTTTCTTTTCACCCGAACTTGTCATCTTTTGTTATAAAAATATTTTCAGTACACACATGTAGTATCAATAATAGACATAATAGTCTATCCCAAGGGCCAGCGAGATAGCTTGGTGAACTAAGCACCTGCTTAGGCAAGTGGAGGGCCCAGGGTTTGATCCTGGCACCGCCTTCAGCGCTGGCCCCGCACCCAGGTGCACTGAGCTGGTTACTAACTCCAGACATGGGGGTGCATGCCTGCAATCCTGGCACTGGGGAGTCCAAAAACAGGTGGAACATTGCAAGTCTCACTTGCATAGTGAGACCCTGTAAAAAATACATTAAAATATTAAAATATTCTACAGCAGATATCTCTAGACCATATTCATTTTATATAACTGCAACTTTCTACATGTAGATCATCTAACATCTTATTTAGTCTGATTTTTAATGAAAATATCTTACATATCTCAGTAATAAAATGAAGTAAACATCTATTAATCATTTTATGAAACATGTCCTACTTTGATGGAAAAAATAGACAAGGACAGTAAAAGGGTGGCGTGGACTAATTCTGAAGAAAGGTAGATAGACACATAGATATAGATTCAAAGTATAGTTCTAACAAACCAAACTAACTCAATATTTTAAAATATATCTTAAAAACATTGACTTTATTAAGTGAGTACAAAAGTATTTTAAAAGTGTATCACATAACATAGTCTCTTGCATTAAAGGATTAAGCAAGAATTTCTAAATGGTAATGCAAATAAATATAAGTATTTGGTGAAGTTCAAAAGCATTCAATACTTGCAACTTCCTAGAAAAAAAGGAAAAACAGGAACTTCAAATGTGAACTTTTAAGAATAATGGTAAACCTGAGAGTTAATGGAAAATATTCACTTAAAGTGAAGAAAAACTATCCGAAGTATTTGTCTTCTACATTTATCAAAAGTAAAAATCCCCTTTGTCAAGAACAAAAATAAATAAACGACAATGTACAATGATCAAAAAGAAAAAAATAAAATGCTCATTAATGACAAATGGTTTTGCAAATAGCACATTTCAGGAAAATCATCTGACAATTTCCAAAATGAGTAGGATTTGAGGTGGTAAAGTTTTTGAGTCCATGAAAGAATTAATAAAGCTATAGAATGTTTATTTCAGGCTAAGTTTTATGGCTAAAAATGAGGGTGAAAAGTTTGGCTTTGCTTTCTGTCTTGTCTCTAGTCCACACTCTGTCTACATGATTCCTATGCATGAGGTTTTGAGTCCCCTGCTTAGACCCACTGGCCAGCTCTCCAGTTTTGGAGGAGTCTGGGACAGAGAAGAGAGGGCGCATATGCAGAGGTAGATGCAGCTGTGATGAGATCTTCTCGTAGGATCTCTCTAGTGAAAAACTAGCATCATCCATGAAAGATAATTATGTCCATTTCATCAGAGGAGCAACTGATGGCATAGAGGCCTTTTCAGGAAAAAATCCTTCTATAAATGAGACGAAGAAAGCAGCAGAGTTACATAACAAAAGGAAATACAAACTCCTGACTAGTTTTATGCTGCTATGGCAAAATGCTTAAGGTAGGATAACTGAAGAGATCTGTGTTTTTGGAGTTCTGGAGTCTATCAAGTTTGAGCCACTTCTGGCAATAGGGTTCTGACTTCTGCATCTCTGGTAGCAGGCAAAATGTCAAGATAGCACCTGTAGGAGACAGCAGGGAGGCAGGGTGAACTTAGCTTTTTATCAGTAGCAGACTCTCATACTAAACTCATTCTCCAAAAGGTCATCAGACTCTTATTGAGGTCAAAATGACAGAACCATATCTTAAAGGTCTCACGAGTCAACACTGTTGCATGGAGACTGCTTCCAATATGTGAGCTGTGTGATCCCAAAACACAAGAGAGATGTTTAAATTATAAAAATGTATTACAGTAAAATTTGTTTTGCTGTTAGCCCTCCTCAGAATGCTCCCTCTTGCTTTGAGCATAGTTACACCATCATTCTTTCCACTTTCTGATGTAGTTCTGAATGTCGTCTTGCTTTAGTGTCTGCCACTGTATCCTGAATCTATTCAATACTCATAGCTTTCGTGGTATTTCAACTTTTGAGAAGAACCAAAAGCTGCCTGATACTAGGTATGGTGGATAAAATGAGGGCACACATGCTGTAATGTTTCAGAAGGCTGCTGTTCTGTTTGATGGCATTTGTCAAAAATGTTAAGCATATTTTTAATAACAGCTTTTAAAGACATAAAAGAGGACTTCTGGAACTTCTTGAGAAAGCGGCAAACCGAGGGAATTTGTGCTTGAAGGAAGGGGAATATTCTGAGAAGGACACATGGCAGTGCATCTTTTGCTGTAGTAAATCTTTTAGAACATTTAAATATTTTCCAACTCTTCTGGTCACTTCTTGCAACCACAGCAATTTCTAATATCAACAAAGCCTAAAATGTAGTAAGAACAAAAGCGATACAATTAAATGGACCAACAAAAACTGAAAATAAATTTGGAACAAAACAGCTTACGAGAACTTTATGGAGAAAATGATAAAGCTGTACAGAAAAGTGTAAGAGAAGTCCTAAATAAATGGAGAGAATAACATGTCCGTGCATAAGAGGACTCAATATTTTAAAGACGAATGTTCTGTCCAATTAAAATTATACACTGAAAGCAAATTCACTAAAATTTCACAAGATTTCTTACAGAACTTGAAAGTTCTTAGGGGAGCGAAGCTGGGATTGGCAAGTAACTTAATAATTCTTCCTCACTTCTGCAGTCAATGACATGTAGATGAACATGAAAGGGGATGCATATCGCACTCAAGATGTCAGACGTATACATTTTCAGGATAATTAAATATGTATGTCAAAATGTGATATATTTGAATAATTTGATAATATCCCCCCCAAATAGTATTTAAAATATCCACTGAATAATGCATATGCATATATACACAAGAAGATGTGCAGAATTAAGTTGGATCACTAACACAAATGATGAATATATGGACTAGAACAAAGGCTAATAGAAATAAATGTATTCTACATATTTAAACATGTAATATAGCTATACCCTGCAATAATATGAAAATGCTAAGTAAAAGATCCTGCTGATTACACGCCATCATATGTGTGTTTTCATAAATGGGTAGTACCCATATTATCCCAGGCATACTATCACATGATGTAGAAATCTAACAGCACACATGAGAATGGATAAGAGTGAAATGGAGTGGGATTTATCACTTTCTAATACTGACTTCTCTTTTTTTTAATTTTAAAGAGCTAGCTGAAATAAATATGGAAGATTATAAACATTTTTATCCTCAGCACATAGAACCAGATATGAGTGCCATACGATAATGTATAGATTTTTACATTTAAATTTTTATAATAAAAATTTAAAGAGCTAACTCATGAAAATAAAGCATTTAATTTGAAATATTAACAATACAACAATCGGTCAAAAATGGGATAATATCAACCATAAAGGACTTTGTCTTATTTGATAACAAAAATGCTAGAAAAATGTTACAGGAACATATTACTCTTAGCCAATAATTACTTTTTGGTAAAATAAAAAGACACAGTTGAGAAAGAGAAAACTACAGAATAGGCTAAACTGTTTTAATTAAAATCATGGAAGTAGGACTGATGCTCTGAAAACAGCAAAAAAATAATACTGTGAATATTTACCTCAAAACTTAAGTATCAGAGATATTTCACAGGTTTTTGAATTTACACACATAACCCTGGACATATGTTCCAGCAATAGTACTGTAGTCTTTGGAAATAATCACTCTCACAAAAAAATGCATTTCATTTTTTTTAACATTTGGAATATGTTAAAGTAAATTGTCATCCATACAAGAAAAACCATAAACTTAGGACAGTCTTTCTACTATGAAGTCTATTTGTGCTACAAGTAACATTTACACCTTAATGGAAAGAATTATGCAATAATAAATATTTTAGAACCTTTTGGATACATGCAGTTTATACACATTAGAATAATTCTTTACTCAAAATGAGTATTTCATATGCATTTTAACTCATTGAGAATAATGAGGAGAAGCATATTTAACTGAATTTAAATGAATATACATTCTTTCATATTTTTCTTATTATTCATTTAAAATATTTGATATGCTAATAACAGTTAAGCATTTGCTCTTAATTTGCACAATATTTTAACCAGTTCACAAAAGATCCCCATACACTAACTCTTTTTTGGTGGTATTGAGGTCTGAACCCAGGGCCTTGGCACTGAGCTGCATTCTCAGCACTCGATCCTTTTTTAGTTTTATTTTGAAATGAGGTTTCCCTAAATTTCCCAGCTTGTGCTCTAATTTGCAGTCTTTTTGCAATCCCAGAATGCTGGGATTACATGCATGTGCTACTATGTCAGGATTCATAAGTTTTTAAAAATGCCATTTTGAGGGCTTCAAATACATAGTAATGTTCCAAGTTTATTTATATATATGTTTTATTAGTACACATCTCCAGTGCACAATGATTGCATTCATTGCAAAGAGGCAGTGCATGCACAAAACACATCTTAATATTTTCTTAGCCACCTCTTTCCTCTGCCCCTTCACTGTATAAATGTTTCTTTAAGGTGAAAAGTAAAAAGGGGAAATATCTGCGTTTTAATCAGAGTAGGTCCTTTTACCTCTGGTTACCACTCATCTAATTAAAGACAGAATTGAAAAAATTGTTCCAATATTATTACTTAGGTACTCTTCCCTTTGGCAGTAAGTCCACAAAATCTAATATGCATTCTAGATATGTCACTTGGAGTGGGTTAAATGTATTCCACATTTGAGGAAGGGAATAACTACAAATTTATGTTAGTATAGACTTGAGACAATTCAATATTTTAAAAAAGCAACAATAATTTGCTGGATCTACTTTTGTTAGCAAACACTGCCTGAGTCAAAAGCATGGCAATATGTGGCAATAGTTTTCACAAGACTACTTTAAAACTCCATTGGTAGTCAGAACAGCTAATGAGACTGCAGTTAAGCTGGAACACTATTTTGTAGCATAAAGCTATAACTGTTACTCTCATTAATCTCATGTCAGTCAGTTTCAGTCTGGTCAGTTAAATTCAATGTCGGTTCTTAGTTTATTTTGAGATAGTGCCCCCGGCTCCTCCTTCCCACTTGCATGTTTACGTTGTTTTGTATTTTTATTTCTTTAGTTGATGATTAAGGCATCACATTATGTGCTGTGCTTGTCTACTAACATAGTATGAATTCAAAAGTGAGAATCGCCTTACAGAAATGTCGAATTGTCATCAGCCCATAAGCACCTTAAAAACGAGAACTTTCCAAGCAATATTGTTTTTTTTTTTTTTTTTTTTTTTTCCAGATCAACATCTTACACTTTATAATATACTCACATTCATACACGAACTGTGGTTACAGGTACAAAAGGGAAAGGATCGCAAACAATCTAAGCACTGTATTGTTAAGGGTGTTTAAGTTTCTGAGAAATGGCTGAAGTGCGGCTCATTGGCCCAGCTTCTAGCTTTGTCCTTCTTTTCTCCCTCTTCTTTGAGTGTCCCGCGTTTGTTATCCACTGATGATTTTGTTCATTCGTTTGCTTGCTTGATGTTTTTTCCTTGTTTCAAGCCTTTTTTTCTCTCAGGTAGGCATTAGATATTTTGCTTCTCTCCTTTTACCCTCAAATCTGTCTAGTGATTTCTTTAAGAAATGTTATGCAAACCACGTCTGGCAACCATTCTGTATCTCTTCCTCCTCCTCCGAATTGTTCCCCTAGGGTGGTGAAAGAATATGGTCAGCCCCAGACCTCTACAATTGGGGAGGTAATTTTACATTCATTTTCTGCCAGTGTAGAGATAACTAGCCTTGAAGACAGAAAATTGCATGTTCTTACAGAGACACAACTCATCCCCATGGTTTAAGACGCGTGGAATCACTGCCTTTTGGGTAGGTGAAGAATTGTCTTAGAAAAGTAGCTGTGTTTGAGCTGCATCTCAAAATAAACATCCAGAATGACACAATGGGTGATAATAAGTTTATCATTTGAGATGCTGAGTTACAGAAAGACAGGGTAGGTTAGTGAGAATAAGCTCCATTGCTGGGTCATATTTTAAGCTAAAATTGAAGCTTCCCTCTAATTGGTATTGGTAAGCTGAAAGCATTTTGGACCCACTCTAATTATGTCGAGAAATGATACTCGCATATGTGCTCTGGAATTTAATATAAATAATCTATGTTCTAAAAATTATTCCAGTTTATACAACATATTTAGTTTCCTAATATAGAAAAAGTCCCATTGAGAAAGTCATACTGGGATAGAGAATTCCATATATATATATATTAATAGAATCTGCTCTTATCTAAAATTTATACTAACAGATGGGGGATAGAAAAATGTATGTTTATATAAGTGATCCAAATTAATTTTAAACCAAATCATGTTTCTAGGAAAAGATACATTTTTGCATAATACCAAGAGAATACTGATTGATAAGACTGTAAATTAGTGTGCTGTTTATAGCAAAGACTATAATTTTGGCTTGCAATTTTATTCCAGAAAACAAATGAAATTCATTTATCTAGCAAGCAATTTTCTTGAATAAATAATCCAAGATTTTTAGACCTGAAAGCCATGTATTCAAAATCATTAGAGATGAGAAAAAAATGCCTTAGGGAGAGAGACTGATTTTTGTCAAGGACATATAGGAAATTATTGCAAAAATAGGACTCATAATCCCTGATTCTACCTCTTAGAACAATATAGACAGTGTTTTTTTTTAACAATACAATTCTTCTTAAATAATTTAGTTCAAAATCTTAGAAAAAGGATTGTTGTTGAAAATTGAGAGTGTAATGGAAGAGGTAAAGTTCAGACCCAGAGTTCCTGCCTCCAAAGTAGTTTTATTCTTTAAAACATTATGACTAACCAGCATTATTTTAATGAGGCCTCATTTTATTTAGAAAGTATGAGATTGGCCATGCTGATAATAAAATGATGTTCTATTCTATTTCAAACAAAAATTTTACTTGAAAAACTACCAGATATAAAAAGCAAGCACTAATTACTTTGTCTGAATTCTTAACCATTTTGAATATCATAGTCAATGATTTAAATATACTAATAAAATGATTTTTTTAAATCTAAAAAGCATAAAAAGTTTTATAGCCCAAATCACTTTGATGAGAATTTAAATGTCAAAGTGAAATATCACTAAACAGCCTAGTCCTATATGAAAGCAAGTCAATATTTGACATCCAGAGTTTTAAGAAAACACTTAGCAATATTAAAAGTAATACATAATAATTTGGACTTCTTGAGGGCAATAACACCCCCAGCTGTAGACCCCACTGTGGTGTGTTCACACGTCACTTCCAGGGTGCTGCATGTATGAGGTACATTGTCAGATATGACCCAAAATCTAAAGCCATTCTGTCTTCCTTTGCCGATATTTCAAAGGAAGAAAGGATTTTTTCCCTATGTCTTTTGTCAGCACCTATAACTGTGCTTGCTTTTCTCTCTCTTCATTAAGTGCTCCCATTACTGTATTCCTGGTTCCCCTTTCAGTGTGTCATAACTATTTTGATGCCTACCTGGCAAGACAGGAGTTTACTTTGCTAATTCATTCATAGTCTCCACCATGTAAGGAAAAAGATGACAATTCTAATTTTAAAGTAAAACATTCACTCCATGTCATCTTATTCCAATCCATAAATGACCATTTCACAAACTCTTTATTTTCGCTCCTTATGCTTTGCTTTTCACAAGCCACCAGACTGATTTTTTATGCAAGTAACACTTACATATGTGTAAATTTTGAAAGGTAACATAATATAAATATAGAATCAACAGCTGAAATTCGTCATCTCCCATTGTGGGTTGTCTCCCTTCTTTCCACAATGTTGATTATAACAGGCATTTATGTGAAGATTGTATTTTGGTGTTGGATAGTTTGCAAAACCTTCTTATAATTGCCTTTCTAACAGCTGATTAGATTGCTTATGGATTAAACATATTTTCCAAAAATTTTTAAACTGTGGATAAATTATTACCCAATGGAGTAACTTTTCTTTCTTCATCAGATTGTCTATCTCCTGAAAGACAGTGCTGAAATTAAACATCTTCTCTTTTTCTCATATTAATAGGAAAGTTTTGAAATTTCCTTATTAGTGTGATGGGGTTTTCTCATTATTTGAATTAGTGCACAATAGGGTTGCTTGCCTTTTGAAGCTTGAGTGTTGATAAATCATGTTAGACATTGGGGACAATTTTCAGTGAGATGACAGTAAAGATCTTGAGAGAAGTACCTGAAGGATGGAGGTTTCAGTTTTATTTTGTAAACTGTTATATTTTACTGCATTCTGAGTATGGTCAATGCAGTTAAAGTATAGTTGGATTTCTGTAAAATTTTTACTTTTTAAAAATTTATTTAGTATGAAGTCTACAGGGTCTCACTACACTAATCGGACTTGCAGTGCCCCTCCTGTTTTCAACCTTCCAAGCCGTAGGATTATCTACAGGTGCATGCCACCAAGCCTAGACACAATCACTCTCTCAGTGTGCCTGGGGACGGGGCCAGCACGGCAGGCAGGGGAATAACCCCAGGACGTCGCCTGCCTAAGCAGGAGCTTTAGTCTGCTGAGTTATCTGGCTGGCCCTAAAATTTACTTTTTAATATCAGCAATTAACTTGAGTTGGTGAAAAGATACAATTATTTTAAAATTGTAAAATTATTTGATTTTGGTCATATTATCAGTAAGGGTTTTCTAGGAAATTTTTGTGGTGTATGAGATTATCTTGCAGTGTGTATTTTTCTTCAGTATTTTATTATTGTAGTGCTTTGTAGGTACTAGGTCTTCATACTCAGCTACATGTACAGACCTTTTTGTTTTACTTATTTTGAGACAGAATCTTGATAATTCTCTAAGATGCCCTGGCTGGGCTCAAGGCTGAGATCCCCCTGGCACAGCAGGAGACTGTAGGTATGGGCTGGGATTCCAGAGCACGCCTCCACACTGGCTACTCCTTGTGCTTTGTATTAATTGAAGACTGAATGCTTAAAAAGCAATTGTCTTATGTCGTAATTTTGTCTTGCTTTCCATATTTATCCTCTGTTTCCGAATGGATTCAGAGACTATTTTAGACTTTGTGGAGATGTTAGTCCTCAGTTTGATGTTACAAACTAATATTATTCCAGTTCCCTTTGTAATCAATTTCTGTTACTTTATGATTCTCAATATTTCCTTTTGATATTTTAGGGAAGGGTCTACAGGATGTTCAGGATCTCACTACTAGATCGGATTCATAGTGATTTTCCTGTTCACAGTCTCCCGTGTACTGGGACTACAGGCGTGCACCACCACACCCGGTCTCCATAGCCCTTTCAGTGCTTCCTGGGCCGGGGGTGGCACATCAGGCCTGGGAAATCAAACCCCTGGCCCCTGTGCCTGTTTGCAGGTGCTTTATGTAAATTGTCCTTTGAGAGTAACTCTGAGATTTGATTCTGACTCACCGCTCTCATACACACTTTCTTATACATTTCACCTTTATTAAACAATCAAAATGCATACACATGTACAGGTGTATATACGTAAACATAGATCATTTGACTAAACTCTTAAAGTTAATTCAGCTTTCTTTATAGTAAGACAATAAACATATATTGCCTTTTAGGGACTGTAGAGATATTCTTTGTGGCATTAATTAAAATCACAAAAGCTTTTTTGAATCCTATAGGTTTCATTGAAAAGATTAGTAAATATATTTCTCTTTACAGTTTGAATTATCTTTACATCCATCAGGCCAAATGTAATACTATGCTCTTTATTTGTATTGTGTACTCCTTGTTCATATATAACCTTGAGTTTTTAAATCCATGAAATCTGTCTCTCTTTCTCTCTCTCTCTCTCTCTCTCTCTCTCTCTCTGTGTGAGTGTGTGTGGTTGTGTGTGTCTGTCTGTCTATCTGTCTGTCTGTCTGTCTGTCTGTCTGTCTTCTTTGCAACAGGGTCTTAGTCTCAACTGCTGGGATTGCAAGAGGAGCTACTATATCTACTATATCTGGTGTATTGCTTTATTGACTGCGTATTTACCTATAGTTTTCTCCCCCATTTGCATAAGTACTCCTTGAAGTTAGCAAAATTATATTCCCAGTGTCTAGCATTGTATATGTTTCACAATTATTCCACATATCATTTACTGAGCATGTAAACATTCAGTAATTTTTAACATGCAGTCTTACTTTTAAGGTTTTAAAAATCTAGACTTTAGGGTAAACTAACACAAAAATATTTTCTTTATTCCAAGTGGATGTAAATAGATAATTTTACCCTATTAACATTAAACCACAATTTAGAATTTTCTATTAATGATTGCTTCCTGCTCTTTGATCTCATACTCAGTGTCAGCATCCAGGGATAACCTGGGTATCTGCATATTAGGTAATCCTATTCACCAAACAGTCATTGTACTCAACTGTAAATTTGTCAAATATTTCATGAAACAGTATTTACATTTATAAATGATTTTCTGTGGTGCCTGATAGAAGGTTATCCTTCCCATACATTTTCTGATTTAAGCCATCAGAACTATTTTGAGTTTCTATAGCATTGCACATTTCTATCTTTGTGATGGAGTGGAATGAGTCAGATCCTGCTAGGACTGTTGAGCCCAATTTCCTTTGGTTTGAGTTATAGATCACCTCTTCTCCCTTATTGAAACACAAAGAGCCCCTGGAGAGCTCTTACCTCAATTCTTAAATGGTTCTCCTAGCATGGGCTTTCCACCATTGTAACCCACTAGCGAGCCTTGGAGTACATATAAGAGCTATTTGACATGGCTGGTGTTTCCCTTCAGAGAAAACCCCAGAGATCTGTGGTGAATCATTTCCATTGAGGTTAATTGTACAACACATTGAGAAAACTGGTCATAAACTCAAGCATCATCTGCTTAGATGCTAGAGACCAATCTGCAAAATTGAATTTTATTTTAATTGGCACCCTTCTGTGAGGTGAGAAAAAAGTCAATTAACAAATTATTCTAATTATCAGAGCATGCAAACATCTCTCTATTGAAAGTTTATTGTATTTTCTCCTTCATTCAAGAATCTATATTGTTCCATGACATAGAAAATACTTAGGTGAATAACTACAGCCTTTATTAACTAATTAATTAATTAGCACTTATTAATGATATATACTAAAATGGAAATAAAATATCCTTAGTTGAAATCTGGCTATGGAATGCTGTTTGTCCATGTGAAATTTAATTTATCCATTACACATAATGTGGCCTTTTACACTATTTTGTACATACATTTCTCGAGAATATTTTTTAAAACTATGTTTGTGGCATATGTTCCTTGGAATGTTTTTCTAATTTTATGTTTATCTTTTGATGAGAATTACATGAAGAGATCTAGACCTTCTGTGAATGAGTCATATCTATTATGGCACATGAGTGTGACAAATGCAGTGACATGGAAATAAGGGTGTTGATTGTGTTTAGTAGAAAATAGCACTAAAATTACTTCTTAAATGCAATAAAGTAAATAATGAAAGAATTGTGATTTAAAAAGTAAGGGTAGAAACAAATTATGAGCAATCTGTTTTTATATGCAAATTTCTTTGAGTGTAGTTGAATTTTAATGAACATTTTAAAATCGAAGTATGAAGTATGACTATTCAGACTAGCATTATTGACTTCATGCCTTGGTCATCTTTCATCTTTGACAAGATACTGAAATAATCCGCCTAAAAGAAGAAAAATTTATTTTTGTTCAGTATTTCAGAAGTTTTACTCTAAGGCTGGTGGCTGTACTGTGTTGGGCTTGAAGTAAAGCAGAATGTCACAGAATATCATGCTGAAGCAAAGTTTTTACCTCATGGAAGCCAAGAAATAACAAGAACCAAACAGTTAGGGCCAGAAACACGATACAGTTCCTAAGGGTGTGCTCCCATGATACTTTACCTTAACCAGGCAGTATCTCAACATGTCCATCACTTCCCAATAATGCCATAAAATTATGACCTTTTTAGTGGATCAATCTACTTGGGAACTTAGAGCCCCTATGGTCTAATCACTTTGGAAAGCCCCCCCTCCGAACATTGCTGATTGTGAACAATCAGTCTTCCACTCAGGTGCCTTCGAGGTTCCTTTTTTTTTTTTCAGAACCAGGGATTGAACACAGGCCCTTGCACTTGCCAGGGAAGAGCTTATTCCACTGAGCCATCTCCCCAGCCCCTCTTCGAGGTTCCTTTCCAATCTAAACCGAAAGAATCACAAAGCCTTAACTTTGCTTCTAAGGCACTGAATTTTTATCCTCACTATCAAGGTTTATTTACTTATTCTTCCTTTATTCCGTGGTTCTTCTTCTTTCTGTCTTCTCCTTCCTTCCTTCCTTCCTTCCTTCCTTCCTTCCTTCCTTCCTTCCTTCCTTCCTTCCGCCCTTTCCTACATTTCTAATTTCAGGTACTGGACTGGCCACTGGGATGTTTAAATTTTTTCACTGCATTTAAGGTGGATCAAAAGATCTCTAATCTGAATAAACCACAATATTCATAAGTGGCACCACCATATTATAAACCACCTGATAGCGCAGACCGTATACTCTACTTACCTTTCACACTTTCATACTCATTTAAACATTCTGAACAATGAATTCAGTGTGTACTAAAAAATTAAGCTGGGAGTAATTTAATTTTATTAGGAATCTAGTGTATTCTAATGATTTGAAACTATTGAATTCTAAGCTTTTAAAATGTATTCTGTACAGGTCTTGCTGTGCAGCTTGCACTTGTAGTGATCCTCCTATTTTCAGCCTCCCCAGTTTTGTGATTACAGGTATGTGCCATCATGCCTAAACACAGTGGCCCCTTCTGCAGGCCTAGGGGCAGGCCCATTGCAGCATTTGGTGCCAGAGATCAGACCCTGGTCCCTCAGCTCACCTAAGCAGGGCCTTAGGCTGCTGAGCTGTCTTGCTGGCCCTTATTGATTTCTTTAATGCAGCTTCTTTCTATAAAAGGTATTGAAGCATTTACTTTGAAAAAGTAGTTTATATGACAGTCTGGAAAATCCTTACCTATTTGATCATGTAAAATGTAGAATCAATTAGGAAATATGGAAGATTAGACATAATACCTTATGCTTTGAGTCATACAATAATGAACTTAGCTTTGACTCTCACACTTGGAGACTACATGAGTTCTCTGGATTTCTTGTTGCATAAATTAGAGCAATATTTATCTATTTCAGAGATTGTTGTGATGGGCACCACCATGGCGTTCAAGGTGTTTGTAGTGAGAGAAGTATCAAGCATGACTGTTAGTGCAGCATTACTGACTTCCTGCCTTGGTCAGGCAGGAAGTGTGGCAGAAGGCCACACATAGTGGAAGAATGCCTGAGTTAGATGTTGAGTTGGAGGTGAAAGAGAGTGACAAGCGGGAAGGTAAATGGAATGACAAACTTTCGAGGTCAACATCCAGCATCCAGAGGTTAACAGATGCTAAGAATGCAACCCACAATTCTATTCTGGGGAAGCAGACAAACTCTAAACATTGTCTCCTTACTAGCAGCAAAGTTTACCTGTTCTAATTAACTTTCGAAATGCAAATGTTGTAGGTAAACAACAGAAACATAAGAAAGTAAGACATCAAAAATGTTTCCCAAAACTCCTGCTTCTCCCCAAACAGATCCAAGTGATACTGATCTGAACAAAAAGAAGTAGTCAAAGTGTAGGAAATGACAATGGAAGAAACAAAGCAGAGTCAAAATGGTGCTGGGTGAGCTCAGAGATGGTATAATTAAACAGGAAATTGATTTAAAATAAAATAATCAATGCTTAAATAAAGGCAAATAAAACATAGTTGGGGTAACCAAAATAATACCGAACATGAAAAATTAGTGTAGCAAAGAATGAAAGTTCATAACATGATTCAAAAAAGAAATCTAGTACTATGGGGAAAAGAATGTGAGGAGACAGGGTCAGAACTACTGATAAGCCAGTTACCATATCCTCAGACACAGCTTGAAAACAATATGTGATCATGGGAAATAGATCTAACAAGTACTAGATTCTGTAGAAAGAACCAGGTTAATATTGACTGGAATTAAAGAAAAATCAGGAGATAAGACGAATGGCATAAAAATGTATTTATAGAAATTGTAGGGGCCAGAGAGACAGCTCTGAATAAGCACTTCCCTGGCAAGCTGAGGGCCTGAGTTCAATCCCCAGTTCCTCAAAAAAAAAAGAAAGAAAGAAAGAAAGAAAGAAAGAAAGAAAGAAAGAAAGAAAGAAAGAAATCGTAGCAATAAAATTTCCACGTATGTGGAAAGAATTAAATATATAGATAAGTAAGGTGTATAGGACCCCAAATATCCATGGTCAGAAAAGAATTTCCCCACAACAAAATCCCAGTCAAAATCCTAGAAGTCTAGGAGAGGCACACAATTTTAAAAGCTGTTAGAGTGAAAGAAAAAAATAATCCCCTATATACATAAACCTGTTAGAATTATCCAGATTTTTCAACACAAATATTATAGGCCAGGAGGTAAGTTCATCAAGTCCTAAAAGAAAAATCTTCAAACCCAAATTAATATATTATTGGAAAACTATATTTCAAAATTGATAGAGAAAATAGGACCTTTCATGTCAAAAGGTACCTTAAATATTATGATTAACAAGCCATCACTAGCAAAGTACTTGAAAATTATCTTAGAGAAAATAAAGACATCAAAACAAAAAGGGTAGGCTGGGGAGACAGCTTAACAGTCTAAGCACCTGCCTGGAAGCCTCAAGGATTCAGGTTTGATACCCAACTTTTATGCCTTGATGGCCCCAGAACTCTGGGTGTATCGTGTTGGCCAACAAAACTGGGCTAGTGATGCATGCTTGTAATCCCATTGCTGGGGAGGCTGAGACAGGAGGATCATTGCGTCTGAGCTTTGTAGTGAGACCCTGTTTCAAATAAATAAAAATTAAAAACAAAAACAACAGGGCTCCTGGAATGCATATAATAAGGAGGGTTAGTAGCTAAGCAAAAGGCCAAGACAAAGGATCCAACAATGTAAAAATAGTGCAATGGCAAGAATCCAGTCTCAATAATTGTTTATAATGTAAATAAAGTCTTATCTTCCCTAATAAGAGACACAGAATGTATTAAAAACAAACCTAGCAGTATTCAGTATAGGAGAGACTTAATACCCAAAAGATTTCCTAGTCACTTTTGCTTATTGTTCTCATTTGCTGGGACAAAATGCTTGGCTACAATTTAATGGAGGAGAAGTTCATTTTGGCTGACATTTCATTCTGTAGTTGGCTGGGTCCAAGACAGGACAATGTGAAGAGGGGCATAGCAGTGAAAAAATTGCTTATGGTATCCAGAAAATAGAGAACAAATAAGGAAGCTGAAAAGGGAGCTAAAGCCTTCTAGGCCTTGTCCTGTGGGCTGTGTCTGTTCTAAGCTGACCCAAATTCTGAATGGAATGTCAGCTATAAGCCACTATTAACCAAATACTTTCCAAAAGCTGCACCTATGAGTGTGTGTCTGGTAAGGAAACATCTGCATATAAACCGTAATACCCTGTGGTTCCCAAAGACTTGTGTACTTTTTTAATGTGACACATCTATCTCTAAGACTTGCCAAAGTCCTAACAGTTTCAGCCTCACTGAAAAGTCTAGAGTCAAATTTTCCCCTGAATTGGAAGGAGAACTTTCCACTGTGAACATGTTTAAATATTGTAAAACAATTAAACACTGATGCTGTACAGTGTACAAGAACATCTATATTCCAAGAAGGAAGAAATGAGTATAGAAAGAAAGCAGACTAACATAAGATTGAGACCAAGCAGGGCAGACATGAAATTTCATAGTTCCATGCCCAGAAACTGAGGCAAGTCACAGCCATAAGAATGGAGATCCAAACACTTGAGTGCCCCAACTCCTGTGGTATTGCTGGTGGTTGTAGCCCTCTCGGCCTCTCTCTCAGGTCATATCTGTTATCCCCTGTGGAATTCCTCAGACATCTTATAATTCTGACTTGTACAGCTTTCTGTGGTTTCCCCTGTACTTTTGGTTTCACTCTCACAGCTCACACAGTGACCTTCCAGGGACACATTGCCTGGCCTCCAAGGCCTTCTGAAATCTGTGTGGAAGCTTTTCTGACCCTGCAGCCCTTACACTGTTCATGCCAAAAAACAGCCCAATCTGGATGACACAGAAGTCTGCCACCAGATCAAACAGTACTCAGGCACCTTTGTACTGTGGCTGCAGAACTCTTCCAGGGAATGCTTGAACAGTGGAGCAATACAAGTTGAACCCTAGGGCGTGGATTGTCTAGACAGTTTTTCTAGCACACTGCACCCTAGGGCTCTTTTCAGAGTGAAGTCTTTGACTTTTGAAACTTTAGGCCTGTGCTAGCTGGGGCTTTGCTTGTTGACCACATATCCTCAAAGGATCTTTCTTATTCTCTTGATCCAAAGAGTTTAACTCCATTTTAATGCTCATTTTTTAAATCCACCAAGTACTTCTCTGTTACATCTCCATAGGGACCTTCTTTCTGGAAAACCTAAAAAAAGCCTAAACCCTTCAAAAAAGCTTTCTGCTCTTGCTTCTCACAGCAGATAGATCTAGCTAAAAACAGCAGGCAGTAATCATACTACAGACTGAATATTGGGCTGCCTTGAAATTTCCACCCAAGATTAACTAGCCTTGTTCTGTTTTGTGTGTGTGTGTGTGGTACTGAGGATGGAATTCAGGGCTTTGTGCATGCTAGGCAAGCACTGTACCACTGAGCTACTTATCTTCTGCTCCTAAGATTAACTTGTCTTCTGTCTTCTTAAAAGACTTAAATCATGAGGAAAATGTAGACAATTTTTTACCAAAGCATAACACACACTGTCTGGAGTTTAACTGCCCTGAGTTCTCTATTTCCAACTAAAGTGTTCTAAATCTAAGTTTTCCTGTCTGTTTTGAAATCAGTATTTTGATCCTCTGATCTCTGAATCATAAATTCTCATCAAACTTAGCTTGGAGCTTTCCTGTGTTGCATACCTAGCTAAATTTTACAAATCTTTACAAATTCCTCGTGTGAACCAGATCTGGAGGTTTCTGTGCCACATGACGAGGAATCCCAACAAATACAGCACTCTCAGAACCAGAAACTGTCTTTATAACTTTCCATATTTCTAGAATAAAACAATTTAACATCACCATTTAAGAGAGGACAGGTTCACTATAATTCAAGTTTCAGCTGGCTCCAAGGTACTTGTACAGCATCTAGGGCCCTGGTAAAGAGACAGATATTCACTTCATTAAGTCCAGGAAGCAAAGAGAAGAGGAAGGAGCTGAGAGGGAGTGAAACACTTTCAGATTATACCTTGAGGTCCACCTCCTAATAACTAGTCAATACAAGCCTCCATAATCTATCACCTTCAAAAATCCCACCTATGAGCATGCAAGGCTCTTCAACAAAATCTAAATACAAGCCACAACATAGATTAAAAATCAATGATTTGAAAACAATATTCCATGAAACAGGCACTTGACCACAAATAGGAGTAGCTATCCTATTTTCAGACAAACTGGAACAGACCAAACTGACAAGAAATGGCCAAGAAGTTAGCTATAAGCTGGTAAAGGGAACAATTCAGCAGAAAGAAATATAATTATAAATATATATGCACCAAAGAGCATCACAAGAAACTTTGTAAACCAAGCATTACTGAACATAAACACAGTATACAGAGGGATTTCAGTGTCCCATTGTCACAAACATAGATAAACTAGATCAAAAAAGTAAACAGAAATATCACAAGTGATCAAAACTTTTGAAGAAATGGATTTAAAAGATATGTATAAGCTATTCTAGCCAACAGCTCTAGAATACATATTCTTTTTGGCAGCACATGGAACATTCTCCAAGATAAGCCATGTACTAGCCAATAAAACATTCAAAAGAACTGGGATTATCCTATGCATATCATCAGATTTATAGCACAATGAAAATGAAATTCAATTGCAAAAGAAAATATAAATTATATGAGGGTTGAAGTTAAACAATATAGTCTTGGACTTTTTATCAGGAGCAATAATATTGCTGTACAGTAAAAAAATCAACTAGGACTTCACTGTGCTCTCAAATATTAACCCACTGTAATATTAAAAAGTTTCACTGTTCTTGTTGTGGTCAACTGTACAGGAACAAGGAAGTTGGAAATATGGTTCTTTTGGTAGAATAAAATTCCCACAGGCTGAGGATATAGCCCTGCAGCAAAAGTACCTGCCTGGCAAGTGCCAGGTCCCAAGTTCAACTTTGATTCCCTATACCAAAAAAAAAAAAAGAAGGGTTCTTTGAAGAGTAAGTAAAAAAAGAGCCTATATGGCTGTCAAAGGAGCAGAGGTTGGCATATTGACGGCCAATTCAGTGCCCTGCTTTTTCAAGCGCAGTTCTTGGGGTGCATGGTCATGCCAACCTATTTGCACATTTTTTATGGATGCTTTGGCTATGGTAGCAGGATTGAGTTTGTACAATAGAGGTCATTACTTCTTGGTCTCTTGTGGTCTGTTTTCTGAACCTTGAACAAGAAGATGACCAAACAAGAAGATGAATGATGCCTGGTATGGAAATAAGTTTTCATTCTGTGAGTTTGTCAAGTTTGATTGTTTATGCAGATTTGATTGGTTAGCTATTCAAACTGAAGACAAAGGATTTTTTTTTTTTTTTTTTTTTGGTTGAACTCAGGATTGAACTCAGACCCTTATGCTTGCCAGGGAAGAGCTTATTCTACTGAGCCAACTGTCTGGCCCCAAGACAAAGAATTCTTACAAAAAGTGGAAATCATAAAATGAAAGGGACTGATTCACATATCAGAGGCCTTATACTCTAATGTTATTGTTAAAATAGGTAATTTTATTATATAAATTGTCACACAATCAGAACTTGTGAGTGCTAGTGCTGTGCATTTATAATGTAGATGAAATTAAATTCATCTCAGAAAGTCTACTTTCTTGACTGCAGAATGCTGCTTAATTATATTTTGACCTTATGGACTTGTTTTGCCTTCTTCATTTCTTTGACATAGACTGAGAAGTCCTGCATAATCTGGCTCCTACCTGCTTCCATTTTTCTGCTGGAGTGCTCAATCCTGTCCCCATTGTTGTTGCATAGATGTACTTCATTAGATCCTTCCTGTTGTTGTTATTGTTACTGTTGGTATTGTCATCCTTGGACTTGCATTCTCATGTTCTATTCAACTGATTTTTGTACATTTGAATTTTTTTTTTTTTTCAGAACCAGGGATTGAACTCAGGCCCAAGTGCTTTTTCCACAGAGCCATCTCCTCAGCCCCAATATGTATTCTTTCTATGTTTCTTTTTTTAATTTAATTTAATTTATTTTTTGTACTTTTGATTTTTGTTTAATTCTTTCATTGTCACTGAACATTGTCTGGTCCCTAGGATGGGACCTCCACACTCTCCACATATATTTTCATATTTCTTGTGTTTGTTGTCTATTAGGAAAATTATAGCTGTCTTTGTATTTTCCTTGTGATTAGAACATGAACTTTTCTACAACAAGGACCTCATAATTCTTCCAAGACTGATGCATAGAGCTTAGCCAACACATATAATTACATTCATATTTAAAATTAAATGTAAATAGGAGCAATTAAATTTATGGAAAACTTATGAATGGCATATTCTCATCACTTTTATTGTCAGTATGAAATGTGACATTTCAAAAATTGTATTTGTATCACATTTGCTATAGTTTGGCTCTTGACTGAGCCCTCAACATCTAGATATTGAAGTTTTGCTCCTTTTCTATGAGGGCCTTGAGTACTGTAACCATCAAGATCTAGTGCCTGATTCAAGTAACTATTTGAGGTCATGCCCTTAACATGGTCACAGGACTCTAGGCTTTCTTACTGTCCTTTATTCATTTGTTTGTTTTTTGGTCACCATAAAGTGAACAGGGCTCTTTACCATGCATTCATACTGTGGTATGCTGGGCTGCAATAGGCCTAAAAGAACAGCAACCAAGAGCTGAGATCTCTAACACTGAACCAGAATAAATTTTTCTTATTAAATTGACTTTCTTCATTTTTTAATAGTAACAGAAAAGTAACACAATGCTTTCATTTAAAATAATTTTTTATTAATTTTATTGAGAAACAAATAGCAATGAGATAGCTTCAAAACCAATTAATAGGACAGTTTCAATAATCATTAGATTGCATATTGTTGTCTTCATAGTGGTTATTCATAGTACAAGATGCAGACATGATATCTTGTCCAAACTCTATCAGCACAAATCTTTCTTCTCATTTAATTAAAAGTGGTTGTATATCTATCCTATTTTGTGTATACAGATACAAAATGATCCTTCATTTGTATCCCCTTTTTTGTTTAGTTTTGTCAGAGAAGGGTATTCCATTGCCATTTAAATATTGTAGGTGTGTGAATTCAGCAAAGTAATCCAATATAGTCCAGTAGTCCATAATAGTAGTGGGTTATCTGTGGGACTGGCAATGTCAGAAGTTATTGACTTGAGCCCTTTACAGTTCAGCATATAAATATAGCTTTGCTTTTCATACCTTGTTATACTTTTCTGCTGGATGTTTAAGACAAGATAAAGCAAGACCTATATAACAAGAAATGTAACTTTTATATCTGAAAAGGTCAGTCAAATCCCCTCAGGATTTATCCTGAAACCCTGTACCATACTTTGTAGATCCTTTCTCAGTGTCAGCTACGTGGATGAGTAATGGCCATTGTTTGACCAGTTTGCTCTCTGTGAAAGCCTGAGAGAATGTTTTCTCTCCATGTGCCTCTTCTTAGGCCCACTCTACATAACTGATCACTTTCCTCTGTGGCCCCATAATTTCCTTAGTCAGAAAATTTATGACACAGCTGAGTTACATGATGCTATAGTGCAGGTTCTCTTATGTCCTGAATCCTCATTGACCTTGAAAGACTATGGCCAAAATATTGGTGTCCTCTAGCCCTTCTTTTTCTCTAATTTTTGGTCTGCAAAGTAAAGTTGTTAACCCTCCAGAAGAGAAGCTTCATGATATTATTATCCTATAACATAGGCAGTCGAACTCAACCTCACTGTCTGAATATCAAACATCTTAGACATAGCATGGAATAGTTATTTTCCATCAAATATTGATTTTTTTTCTTTTTTTGTGGAACCGGGGATTGAACTCAGTCCCTTGTGCTTGCCAAGGAAGTTCCTACAGAATGTGAAAAAAAGAAAGAAAGAAATATTTTTTAAAAATTGGATTAAACAGTTAAATAAAATAAAATATCTTGAAGTATAACCTGGTTATAGAAAAATTATATCACCAGGCTTCATATACTGATCTATATGAGCAAATGTATTCAGTCATGTCAGCACTTTGATCAAAAAAGAACACTATCAATTGTTCACAAGAGCAGTCAACATTGGTTAAATTGTTCAGTGTTTGTGAGTCAGTGTTAGCACAAATTCCACTTGCCAAAAAAGCAAAAGAGAAAGTGTAATGCTGACTGTGAGGAATCTGGTCCTCTGTAGGAATTATGATGCTTTCTTTTGTCTCCATAGGTTATGTAACTTTGGAGAAGGCACTGTCTGTAAGACAAATCATCTCAGGTGTTAAAATTGGGGACAGGATCAGGGAGACTGCTCTGTAGAATGAGCACTTCCCTGGCAAGTGCAAGGGCCTGAGTTCAATACCTGGTTCCACAAAAAAAAAAAAAAAGAGTACACATGGCATACAGAAAAAAAAATTATATATATATAACTATATGTATATAGTTAGTCCAGGTATTTTTCCTAGGGTCTCAGCACATTCAATTTCTTATGCTAATGTTGTATTGTAAGAAGTTATGATGAGTGAGAAAGCTAGAGTTATTCAAAAGTAATAATGACACTTGGCATTTACATTTCTTTCTTGGTGGAACCAGGGATTGAATTCAGGCCCTTGTGCTTGCCAGGAAAGCATTTATTCCACTGAGCCATCTCCCAAGGCCCAGGATTTACCTTTTAATCTAAATTCCTTAAAGACTTGTATCATATAACCCATTGCTTTGTTTAGAGATCTTTTTTCAGCCACCTTTTGCCATTTAAGAAAATGATAATGAAGACAAAGAGATCAAAAATTAAGTGACAGGTGAACCAGACTGTGAAATGAATATGTAAGAAGGATTTGTTCATTACCCTTGTGATCAGGTATGGGTAGAAATATTTTCACTTAAGAACTTACGGAGCTTTAGTCTAGAATCTAGATGGTAATTATATTTTTATCAGCTAGTCATTGATAATTTTACTGAAACTATGTTTAATTTCAGAACTGGGGATTGAACTCAGGCCCTTGCACTTGCCAGGGAAGTGCTTATTCCACTGAGCCATCCCCCTGACCCCTGAAATATACCATCTTAGAAAGTCTATATTTAAGATTTGGGGGTCAGGGAGATAGCTCAGTGGAATAAGTGTTTGCCTGGCAGGCACAGTTCTTGAATTCGATTCCAAAAAACCAAAAAAACAAAATGATTTGGAATAGTGCACAACTATAGTTAGCACACTATTCAGTATGTGCTTTGTAAGTCATGAAAGAGGAAGAGAAAATATGACCAAGGGGCACCTCTCTCTGTCCTCCACCTTGCCCTATGATTTAAATATGTCATAGGGGTTTTCTTGATATGTAAGATAACTTGGTTTGTTGCAACCTTCTTTCAGAAGAGGAATTGTTCTTTTCTAAATCTTGTATTCTAGTTCTCAAATTTTTTCCCTGATTAGCAATGGGATATTTTCCCACATTGAGGACAAGTTAATACAAACAGATTTAAATCAGAAATGGAAATGAGAGGTATAATCAGGAAAATAAAACACAATTTCCAAAGGCCTTGTCTTCATGTCCCCCACTTTAGCATGGACTGCTCACTTGCAGGGCAAGCATGACAGTAAACTTTGCAATCACCTATTCTTCCTGCGAACACTAGCTATGTGTAAATGAATTTCATGACATTTCATTAATATAAAGAATCTAGTATTATTTTGATTTAATATTGAGATGCTAAATACAATTTAAAAGTAAGGCATTCTCATATTTAAAGAATGAAAGAAGGATTAATATAAGTAGTAAAACTAGACCAAATTGATGTTTGTTAGTTGCCTCAGAGAATATTTCTCTTCTGATTTTAGAGAAATAATTTGCTAGTATGTTTGATTTGATTTCTGAGTGTGTGTGTGTGTGTGTGTGTGTGTGTGTATCTGTCTGAACTTCTTTAAGGGTCCAATTCCTCTCTGACTGTAAATTAATTTCTGAGAAATATAGCTGCTTATATTATCTTAATTAGAGTTGTCTTTTGTTTCTTAATGAAATAATTTTAATCAGAAGGAAAGCACTGCTAAATATGGGTCCCTGCCCTTTGTTATACATGAGGAGATGCATTAAAAAGATGGAGAATTTTCATATTTACATGAGATAAATCTCAAGACTGGATGAAGGGAAAATATGCTGATCTTTGGGAGGGATTAACGACTTGAAGTGTGATGGTGGAGCAGTGGAATATACTTAGCAAAAGTAAAAATTGTATGCATTGTAGATTACAAACAATAGGGGTACACATTGGTCAGGGTCATTTCTCCGTGCTCTGTTAGATGGCATCAAACATGGAGGTGAGAAGCAGAGAGAGACAGAGAGAGAGAGACAGAGAGAGACAGATAAAGAAACAGAGAGAGAGGAAGACAGAGAGAGACACCAGGTCTATAAATCACCTTAACAGATAAACAGCAACTTGCGTTTATACTATAATCAGCAACACTAGTCCAAAGAAATTCAGATTCATATGAAGACCCTAAATTGGTGGTCAGAACATCTGAACCCTTAGTCCTTTCTGCATGCACCTTTGTTCTTGCCAAATACTCTTAAACATGCCTCATTTTTTTAATTGGATCAATATTTACTAAGTGACTATATCTAAATTTCTAAGGTTGATTGTAGTCTGACTCAGGTTGCAGCCACATTATGATGCTGCTCTGTAATTACCCCTGAAAGTGTCTTGGTTACCCCCACTTGGGATCCCTCCCGAAATCCAGGAGCTGCTCTTCCTTATTACCAATAAAACTTCTCACTTCCTCCCTTTCTTTGGGACTCCCTTCTTTGCTGTTTTGGGATCACAAACTTAGCACATCTGAATCTAACAGATCAAGAATCATACTTTTCCTATATCAAAGACATTGGCTTTCCACGTGAACCTCGCTCTGGGTACATTCAGTATCTTATCACTGGCATTTATAAAACTTACAGAATTCTGTTTTCAGAGTCAGGGGCCACCAAGCCCTATCAGGGAATGTAGTGGATACTTTTGAAAAATTTTGTATCTACAGCCTACATTTACAGAGAAATTTGGTAATTATAAGCTTATCATTAGGAATATTTATGAAAAACTTATTTTACAATATTTTTGAGGAGTTTTGATGACATAACAATCAGCCACTGATTATATTTTAAATTCTTTTGATTTAGGTGCTTGATCTAAGAACTAAACCTAATGCATTCTAGAAAAATATAATTTTCAGTTACTTTTGAAAGTGCTCTTGAAGTCATTCAGAGGTTTTGCCTTCTAAACAAAAGAGAAAATGGAGATTGTAAGTAGGGAAATGGAAAAGAAAACTGTTGAGAGCAGCAAAGATAATTAACTATGATACTAAAAAAATAGCTTGTCTGAGACATAATGGGAATGAGTAGAGAATCCAAAGTATTAATAAGTACTTTATCTATGCTTCTAAGAAGGTGGAATTCTACCAATCTCTTAACTAAGTTAAAGGGCCACATTTGAAAATGTGGATGAAAAGCTACTAGCTTCAAATACTTGAGACGATCTCTTATGTAACTGACTAGTCTAATTAAAATGGAAGAAAATATAGTGACAAAATCAAGCAGAGAGGAAATGGACAGGAGGTTCAACATAAGCCAAAGGCTTACTTAATCTACAGTGAAAAGAAAAAGAAAATGAGTCTCCACCTTTGCAGGGAACGAACTCGATGCCAGAAAGAAATGAACCAATTGTGTCGAGTAGAAAGAGTACCACAGTGCGAGTTAGACTGCTCACCGTATTTGATCTGACCTGGCTTGTGTACTTTATAGGAAAATGAGAATGTCCCAGACAGAGAGTTAGTAAGTCGATCTACCTTTTCAAAAAAAAAGATCAACAATTTCAAATTCTTAAAATTTATGGATACCTCATAGGAACATAGTAATGAGAGAAAGAAACATTAAAAGGTAGAATGATTTATAATACCACATAAAGAAACTTCCCATTTCTTTCAGTCTTTCTGAATCCCTTATCAAGATATAAATTAACATACAGAAAGATGTATAGACTTAGGGTGCAGCACTTGATCAACTGGAGGTAAGTACAAGCCCACAAAACTATCACCACAATCTACACAATAAACATAACTATCACTCCCTGAAGTTCACCCCCACTGATTTATTGATATTGCCAACACTTTCATTGCTATTTATTGATTATATAGATTAATGTGTTTCCTCTGGCCAATTTGTACCTGATCACACATACCTTAATCATTTCCTACCATTTTTCCCTTTGCCCCACCCTCCGCCCAGTTTTACATTTCTTGGGATAGAATTTGAGTATAAATTATGTCTTCTGATCAGCCTTCTACAATCTGCTCTTATACCTCATCTCCTTTCAAAATATTCTTGCAATAAGTAAGTGTAAGACCATTTCCCTTATCAATTTTGTATCTGTATATTCAAAATAGTTAGGATAGATATACAGCTACATTCTCTTAATTCAATGAATAGAAAGACTTGTTCAAATACTGTTTGTAAACAGTATACCATGTCTGCATCTTGTACAATGGATAAACACTAAGAAAACAATATGCAATGTATTAATTATTGAAACTGTCCTACTAATTTGATTTGAAACTGTCTCATTGCTAGTTTCTCAATAAAATTATGGAAAAAAGATTTAACTATATGGTAGTTATCTTTCTATATTGCTGACAGTTTACTGTACAAGAGCTTTGTGCCTTAATGTAGTACCACTTTTTGGTTTTTAGTGTTGTTGCCTGTGCTTTGGTATTACAGCCAAAAATCACTCTATTGAGGTCAAAGTTATGAGGCTTTTCTCTGTGTTCTCTTCTAGAAATGTTATAGTTTTAGGTCTAACATGTAAGTCATTAATCTATTTCAATTGCTTTTTCTATATATTACAAGGGCCCAAGGTTATTCTTTTGTACTACATAAAGTTTACATGTTTAAATATCAAGTAAACTTTAAATTCTGCTTAAATTTTCCAAGAAGAGAGTTGTGATGGTTGATTGGTTGTGTTGATTTTACTAAGAAAAGGTCAACTAAGTTGGCTTAGCAATTCCATACCTTCGCTGCCTGAGGGTATGAAGGGGGAAAGAAGGGTGGATCTGCTGTTCCTTCTTTGAAAAGTGTCCATCTTCACCTTCACCTTCGACGTCTTTTCTTGGGTTCCAGTGCACTCTCCAGGACCTGGCATATGCTCTCCAGCCTTCTATCACAGACCCACTGGCCTCCCGTTATGGACCTGCACCAGACGCTAAAGTGAGCCCCAGAATGTGGGCTGAATGTTCCAGTCTCCAGTGTAGGAAAAATACCTCTTCCCTCTTCTTTATCAGGCTCTATGGGTGACCATCATAAGCCAATCCTATAATGTGTTGTATATTTGTTTACTATATCTGTTTCTGTAGTAAATACTAATACAGTAGTGAGTCTAAGAAGCCAGTGCATAGAAGGAAGATCATGTGAAGAAAGATTTAAAACTGTACATAGAAGTGGACAAAAAAAAAGAGAAATGAAAGAAAATTCAAATAGGATGATAAAATTCAGCTTAAGGCCAAGTTTCATTGTTAGCCAGACCTTTTCAGGCTTCCAGAAAAATACAACAGTAGTTTTCTCTGGCACTCAGCTCTGTGTTTCACTTATTCAGTAAATGTTTGTTAATGATACTTAATGTGCCATCACCCTTTAGAGCACTTTCATTTCCAAGCACTTCTCTCCAGCGCAAGGTAATCTTTACATCTACACATCAGTAATAGAAAACAATTGATCTAAAACACTTTAAATACTGAATAAGTAAAACACAGAGTTGTGTGCCAGCTATGAAAGCAAAATTGAATACAGGAAAGTGATAAAAGAATGAAATTCTGAAGTCATGACTCTCTTAAATTACCTTATACTCCTTCTCATCACTTGTAGAAATCAGACTAAATGACAATCAAAACTGCCTTCCTTAGTGAATAGACTATTATAAAGTATGTTTATGGTCTGTCAAAAGGCAACACTTGATACTTTTAAGTCAAATCAATGGATCTCTTATTAAACAAGTCTTTAAACATAAAATATCCATCGTAGATGTTTGTTTGTTAATGTTCCCATTGAATTGATGTGCAGTTCATGATTTCATGTTAGTTTTCCATAGGTTGCAGAGTTTTCTAAAAGGAAACCTATGTTTTCTTTCACTCTTTCTGTTTACAACTTTAATATTCTCTCACAATCATTCTACATCTGCACTTCCAACTTCCTTTGGACTAGAGATACATTTGAAATGCAGCTAAGATAGTTTATTGAGACTGGTGAGCAATGATATTACAAATATGATTGTAACGAAATATAAGGCAGAAATGAGGGAATATTTTGTAAGCTCTTTTGCTGACTTATTATCATGAAAGTAGCCTTCTAAATGAGAACTTAAACATGTTTGATTTTGAAATTCCCGTGGGAAAATTTTCAAATAAGTTTGATTTAGAGGTATTACAGTGTCATGAAAGATCATGAGAAAGCATCTAGTGTGACAGATTTGTTAAGTAAAGCAATGTAATTTTATGGTCTTTCCCTGCAACTGATCAATCATATAAAACTATTAGATAAAAGTTCAACAGTGAATGCAATGTGCAAACCACAAAAATAATCAGGCATAAAAACAAATATATTTTCAACCTTTTATTCAGTTTTCAAAAGTGCACTACTGTGTGTACAGATCCTAAGTTAGACTCTTTGTAGATATGGACATAAAGTAGTGACTTCTGCTTTGCAATTAGGGGAGACTAAAACACACTACATCCTTCCTATGCTCTTCTATAAACTCATAAAAAGTAAAAAGAAAAATGGGGGAAAAACGAAAAAATACTGCTGCATCAAAAATAAGTACACAAAGCAAGAGTCAGGGAAGGCTCTCAACCCTACATAAAAGCTATCAAATTGACTGGAGGCTGCTAATACTGAATATCCAATGTCTTTTTTCTTTTCTTTTCCTTCTTTTTTTGGCAGAACCAGGGATTGAACTCAGGCCCTTGCGCTTGCCAGGGAAGTGCTTATTCCACTGAGCCATCTTCCCGGCCCCAATATCCAATGTTTCTAAGAACAGAATGTTATTTTTAAGTTTCAATGACAGATTATGAACTCCCATGTCTCTGTCCTTTTAAACACATGTCTGCATCTACATTTTGATAAAATAGGTGTGAGTGAGCACGTGTGGATGGGTGGAAGGGTGGTGGTGCAGTGACAGGTAGCAACGTGCTACGAAAGGTGAAATTTATTGTGACGTAAGTGGGCACTAACTAAAATTTCTAAAAATGAAATTAAAGCAAAACATGCAACTCTATCTCACCTAAGAATGTTATCAAATTGAGAGAACACAAATACAATAGGCAGTATTTGAAAAACTAGGGTTTTGTTTGAATTTAAAATTTTTCCATTAAATTTTTTAAGTTTTCGTATTAGTTTGATGGTATTGGCATCAAAATAGACCTGAGGATCAGCGGAATAGATTAGAATATGCAGAGGCATCTACGAAAACACTCAGCCATCTTATCTTCGACAAAGGGGCTACACAAGCCCACTGGCAGAAAGATAGCCTCTTTAACAAATGGTGCTGGAAAACATGGCTTTCTACATGCCGAAAACTAAAACTTGACCCAGCTCTATCACCATGCACTAAGTGAAAGTCAAAATGGATTGAAGATCTAAACGTTAAAACAGAAACACTCAATCTCCTGGAAGAGAAAGTAGGAGGAACTCTTGAAGACATAGGGGTAGGTAAAGAGTTCATGAACAAACATATATTCGCACGGGAAGCTCTTGAAAGAATCGACAAATGGGATCAACTTTTCCTAAAGAGCTTCTGCATGTCAAAT